>CAUYQG010154140.1:0-50904 GCA_963574415.1 Tarsius wallacei
GGGAGGCTGAGGTGAGTGGATCGCCTGAGCCCGCGGGTTCGAGACCCGCCTGGGCAAGCGAGACCTCATCTCTACAATAAATCAAAAAACTAGCCGGGTGTGGTAGCGCGCGCCTGTAGTTCCAGCTACTTGGAAGGCTGAGGCGGAAGGATCGCCGAAACCCAGCGGGTCGAGGCTGCAGTGGCCGGGAGCGGCCACTGCACTCCAGTCTGGGCGACAGAGTGAGACTCCAACTCAAAAAAAAAAAAAACAAAAAAAAAAAAAAAAAAAAAAAAAATGTAATTGTTAGGGTTTTGAAGTCTTATTTTTGAAAATTTAACATAGAGCTTTAAATATTTTAAATTTAAAATTTTAGAAATTTAACTTTGGAAATTTAATTTTTGAAGTTAATATTTAGTATTTGATTTTGTGAATGCCTAAAAAATTTAAATGTGAGACAACTATTTAACTTATTTGACGATTATTCATATGCATGTTTATATTGCGAATACATGTCATATGCACACACGATCCCAACTCAGGCGACCCCGGGCGGCGCACTAAGTTCTGCTCTTCCTGGACCCATCCTCACAGATTTCCCCTCGGATCACAAAATCCCTCTAGGCCCTACGCAACCGCAGGACAGGTCAGGCCCTGGCTGTCCCGCTGTCTCCAGGCTGCCCTGCCGACCATCCCTACACCAAGCTTTGGGCTACTCGCCTCAGGCCGGCGCTCGGAATTGGTCCTGTTGCGGTCACCTAAGGATGTGTCCACCAGAGAGCGCCATCTGCGTCCTAGAAGGACACGCATACAAATAATCCAATTGGCTTTCTGGAAGGAGCCCGAGACGAGTTTGAGGACTATCAATATAAATCCGCCCCTGCTACTGCCTGACAAAATTTCCCATGTGACTTCAACCGGAGAGCAGAGTAGCTAGGAGACTGCAAGCAGGAGTCAGCTGTGTCCACAGTTAAAATCAGAGATGGATAGTTTTTGCCAGGCTCCAAGTATGTAGGTATTTCTAAAGTAACAGAGCGCCGCGCTTTTTCATGCAGTATCTAAAAGTCTAATAACTAGACTCCTCTATTTATGATCCTGCTTCATGAACTTTATTGAAGAGAACTGTCAGGTACCCTCTGCCTTTTTTTTTTTTTAGGTGGAGGAGGTTGAGGTTCGAGGAATAGATTCTGTCTCGTTTTTTAAATTCTTAAGACTGACATCTTCAAAACTCTGACAGTAAATGAAAGCCCATCTTGAGGTTTCTTCAAAAAATCGGGAGTAAAGGGAGGGGCATGTAAATGGTAAGTGATGGAAGAGTGTTGGTTGTGCCAGTGTGATGGATAAATGGTACTTCTTTATGTTAATTTCTTTGTGTATATCTGCATTTGTCATTAAAAAATGCTTATTCACACAAAACCAACATAACAGAGGGTCCTAGGAGACCTTAGAGCCACTAAAAAAAATTAACATAAAAGCTTTGGGGCTTGGGCCAGGGTGTTCTTCCCATTCCCCACCCTCCTCATGATCATTTCTCAACTAGGTGAAGAACTCCTCACCAGAGACCCCGTCTTTCTCCATTGTCCCGTAGGACTGCCCGCGCAGAGTAGCTAGGAGACTGGAAGCAGGAGGCAGCTGTCCTCGAAGCAACAAGGACCATCAGCTGAGACAGTGAAGAAAGGCCTGATCTCTGGTGAGGCAGAGTTGGCAGTTTTCTTTCTGTGTGTGTACTTGTGGATCGTAGATGTTTTGCTTTTTTAGTCTTACAAGTTCATGCATAAGCTCAAATGACAATTTATTGCTCACTGTGCTCAAGTTTTCTTACCAAGGGCTGAGATTCCAGGCCCGTAGGAGATCCTTTCAAAAGGGTAATCCTTCAAGCTGGATTCGAACCAGCCACTTAAGGATGACCATGATCAAACCTCTACAGTCCTCTGCTCTACCATCTGAACTATCACCTGTGTGGTATACTTCAGTATACTTTAATATTTACCCTATGGTAATGTGGTTTTGTTTTGACTGTATTTCTGTTCATTGCATAAGCATAGGTAAACATGAGGAGGTTTTCCAGAGTGTTAGAAATGTTCTAAAACTAATGAATAGTGATCATACAAGTGCAAGAAAAAATTACTCGAACATTTAAGATTTGTGCTTTTTTTTTCAAGGGTGCATGGTTCAACATTCTCAGAGGCATGGGTGGTGCTTTTGTGCTAGTCTTGTACGATGAAATCAAGAGGTACACATAAGTTATTTCCCAGTTTTCCCCTGTGAACAGGCATGTTGTATTATTATGTAACATAGCTTGTGCATTCTTGACAGACCCGTGATTGTCTATCAATGGCATCTATTTACTGGTTGAAAATAGGAAGCAATAATATTCATTTGACCAGTTTTCTCTTAAAGCCATTTCCATGATGATGATGATGATGGGACTTAATTATATTTTTTATTTCACTCACTCCTGATAAATAACAAATTTGAAGAAATAAAAAGATTTAAAAAAAATAAAAAGAAACAAACTATTGGCAAATGTAACAACAAAGATGGAACTCATGCATTATGCTGAATTTTAAAAGCCAGATACAAAAGGCTACATACTGTATTATTCCATTCATATGACATTCTTGCAAGGGCAAAACTATCATAGGGACAACACATCAATAGTTGCCAGGGTAGAACACAGGGGAAGGAATTAACCATAAAAGAAATATGGAAAAATCTGGGAAGGGTAATGTAATTATTCTATATCTTGATTGTGGTGGTTACATGACAATACATTTGTCAAAATTTGCTACACTAAAAAGAATGTATACTAAAAATGATGACTTTACTGTACGTGAATTATGCTTTAATCTAACAAATGAGATAAGTAACTTTCAAAAATTAAATTAGAAGAAAAGTTAAAGTGTAGATTAGAACTTAATTTTAAAAACCAATATAATCACCTAATTATCAGACTGAGAAAAACTATAAGATTATATCAGTTGGTATAGATAAAGCTTTTGACAAAATTTAGCATACATTCATGTTACATTTCTGCAAACTAGTAATATGGAGAATGTCCTCAATTCTAAATGACATCTTTAAAAATCTTACAGCTAATGTTATACTTAATGGTGAAAGATGGAATGTTTTGACCTTAACATCAATATCAGCACAGATGTCCATTTTCATGACTTCTACTCAACATTATCCTAGAGGCTCCAACCAGAGCAATAAGGCAAAAAGAGAGAAAAAAAATTCAGATTTAAAAGGAAAAAATAAAACCATCTTTATTTGCATATGGCATGATTGTCTATGAAGAAAATCCTGAAGAAACAACTATAAATCTACTACAATTAGTAAGTGAGCTTGCCAAAGCAGCAGGACACAAATATAATATAATTATATTTATTAATAACTCTATTTATATTTGTTAACAATGAACATCTAGGAGTTGTACCATTTGGAATGATACAAGAAATATGAAATATTTAGAGTTAAATTTAACAAGATGCAATGAAAACAATGCGTTGTTTCCATGGCGGAAAAGTTGATATTTTTCAGATATAAATTCTAATTCTTTCAAATTGATGTATACATTTAATATCAGCCCAATCAAAATCTTAGTGGGGTTTTTCTTAGAAATTGGCAAGGTCAACTCATGGACCAGCTGGAAAAAAAAAATTGGCAAACTGAATATACAATTTATACAGACATGCAAAAGACACTAAACATAGAAAACAATTTTTGGAGAACAACAAAGTTGAAAGACTTAACATTACCTGATTTTAAAACTTACAAAAAGCTATATAGGCGACTTCTCTACCAGGCGGTAGAGAGCCTACAGCACTGCCCGCGGCAAGAACAACTTTTCTTAGCAGATGGTAGGTGGCGCCTGGCTGGAGGCCAAGCAGTCGCTGCTCTCTCGCGATTAGGAGAGTCAGTCGCGAATAGAGAACGGCGTGTCATTGGCTACTGGGAAGCCTTATGCTGATAAGGCGTCTTGATGCTGTAAATAATTTCTGGAAATTTAAAAATGAGAAATAGTGTTTTGAACTTTTTAACGTGATCTAACTGTTATGAGATAGAAACTGTATCTGAAAAAGGCAACTGACTTGACAAAATAAACATTTGTCGCATTCACCATCACTAAAAAATGAGTGGCCTTTGTAGACCAGACAAAGGCTAACCAATTCCTACCAAGACTATACTTTCAGGGATCATTTCTATAGTTTGTTACTGGAGAAGTTTCTCTGATCGTGTAGAGCACCGGAAACCACGAGGAGGAAGTGCAGCATTGTCTCCTGAGCGTGAAGTTGGCGTTTGGCGTTGCTTTTTGGTGACTGTCAATCGTCATTGATGATCGTTCTTGCTTTCTTTAGGGGAAGTTAGAGGGAGATTATGCAATCTGAGTGGTTTTCGTTACATATTACAGGAAGTACAAAAGTAGTTTTAGAAACGATCAGTTGCTTTCTTTTACGCTTTGAGCTTGCAGTTCGTGGGCTTCAACTCTGGGCGTGGGGTTAAGAATTTGTTGTTTTCATAAAAAGACAAAGGTCCTGGAATGTGATACGAGGAACGTAAGTGATAAGTTGGGCTGAATTTGCTGAAATAAGAAGGTAGTAGGCAGGCCGCCATGGGTCGTTCCTGTATTTCCCGCGCTTTCAGAAGCCGAAGTGAGAGAGCTGCCTGGGTTATTTGGTGAGATCTCACCTGTACTATTGGCGGAAAGACCGTTAGAGCCCCCCTGGTCCACGCTGGGGTAGTTGTGAGCGTAAGCACTGCCGCCTGGGTTACGGAGTGAAACTCTAACTCAGGTAAAAACAACAACAACAACAACAAAAAAAAAACCGTTAGGAAAAGGTCAGTGACAGCTTTGAGAAGAAAGTTGTTAGACACTCTTATAGTCAAGAACTTGTTGCCAAGGCCTCGTAGTACATACTTGTAACTTAATAGTGAAACAACCTGTTTTTCAAGTGAACAGATGATTTGGGTAGTAGCTATTTCACAAAAGAAGCTATACTGAAAGCTAAAAAGCACCATTTATACTCAACATTGTTAGTTAGGGAGATGCAATTTAAAGTTATCCAGATTCCTTTACAGACCTAATAGAATGTCTAAAAAGCAAAACAACTAACAGTACTAAGTGCTGCAATTCTCTCATACGTTGCTGAGTAGGAATACAAAACGGTACATATTGAAAAGTACTTTGTCAGTTTTTAACAATAAAATTATACACTCAACAAATTCACTACTAGGTATTTACCCGAAGGAAATAAAAGCCTGTGTCCACAGAATGACATATTTGTGCAGTGACTTCATGCATAATTGCCCCAAACTGGAAACATCCAAATAACAGCTGAACAAGTTGCAGTAAATCCTCATAGCGGAATACTACTCAGCAATAAAAAGGAATCAACAACGAATATATACCACATTGATAAACCTTATAGCATTAAACTACATGAAAGAAGTCAATTCAGTATGACTTCTAAAAAATTAGATAAAAGATACAGTGTAAAACCAAGATTAGATCAGGGTTGCCATGAGGTGAGAGTAGGTGGCAACAATCAACTGTAAAAGAGCACGAAGGAACTCTTGGGAGTAAAGGAAATTTATCTATTTTGATTGTGCTTGTGGTGGTTAGTTACAAGATACATTTGTCAACCCTTATTAAATTAAAGTGTATATTTGGAAAGTTTTACTCTAATAAAAACCTGACTTATAAAGAAAAAAGTAACTTAAATAAATGACTAAGAAAAAACATAGAACAAAATAAGAGATATATAGCATGTTTATGGAACAGAGGACTCAATATTGTTGAGTTGCCAAATCTCTCGTTAATTTATGGATTTACCAATCAAAATCCCAGTTTGTTTGTTTGTTTTTTAATTGGCTAGCAATCTTGATCCCGTCTGCCACGGGGTTATTCCAAAATTAACTATGGATATTACTGAACGTTAGACTCTTGCAACTAGGTCAAATCTGGATTTTAAAAAAACAACTTCCTGCTCATGCCCCTCCCCGTCCTGGCCGTGCGTTTGAACAGGCAGAACCGATGAAAAATGATGGCGACTTTCTTGAAGAATGCCAGCTCCCCAAGTCAAAATAGCAACTGGGCCTCTCCTTTCGAATCTGGAAGGTCGACGTGGGTAGAGCAGGATTGAGCGGTCTTCCTTGCCTGGGCTGCGTCTCCCGGCCCTCCAGCGAGGGGGTGGAGGGCGCAGCGGCCCAGCCTAGAGCGCGAGGCGGCCGCTCGGAGATCCACGTTTTCTTACGATCGGCTGCCCCAGAGCGCCGCACTCAGTTCCCCTCTCCCGGATCAGATCACAGACCCGGGGAGCAAACCCGATCCTCACGGTCCCAGCCTAGCCTGGGGGCCCTGCGGGCGATCCCAACACCAAACCCCGGGTCGCTTGCCAGGCGCCGGCGCTCGGCCCCGGCCCCCGCCCCTTCTCATCGCCGGAGGACGCGCCCAGCAGGGGTCGCCCTTAAGGCTGCGGTTCTTCTCACCCGCACCCGCTTCAGGGCCGACCGAGAGGGCCACGCTAAGGGCCTGTTTATTTCTTATTATTCATGTCTACATTATGTATCAATATACATCGCCTTTCCTGGAGTCTCCGATACGTTTTTCACTCCGACTTGAGCACGAAGCTACACAGAAGGGAAGAAGCAGTAGCAGATATGTATCCAGTTACAAGGCGGGCTTGACATTTTTTCCCTGGACAGGTCCCAACTACATTCCTAACATACTCGTTCGCGGCTGCTGTTCCTACTTCGCGTCCCCACCAGAGCTCTGTTAATTTTAAGAGAGACCATTTTTCAGTCGTCCTCCTCTTGTGATGTGTGTATGAGGGATAGGGGAGATGAGTGGATTCTGTCCCCTTTTTGTCCTAGCGCCACATTTTCTAATCATAACTATGGCTGAAATGAGAAAACATCTTGAATTTGTGTAGAAAGATCAGAGGTGGGGATAAGGTGTGTACTTGGGGGTATGTGGTGCTAAAGGAACTGTGAATTGATGGTGGCTGTATCTGGGGGATGGGTATGATGAAATTCTCTTTTGCGTATGTTTGAAGTCGTTTCTCGTTCATCTCCTTCAAAAGTACCTAATAACAGAGGACCTCAAAAGCCGTTAGGACCTCCAGCAAATTAAAATTAAGTGAAAATCTTGGGGGCATGGCGCTCTTGGCATTACCCACACCTCTCACCTGCGCTCTCAACTTAGTTCCGCTGCGGGCGTTGCTGTGGCTTTTTGGTTCGATGTTAACTCGGGTGTGAGAGGGATAGAGAATTGAGAAAATAGAAAGTGCATCTGATGATCACTAACGGGAAGTAAGAATGGCTTTGAGAAACTGGGAGCCGCAGGAGACTCCAGGTGGGAGCAGAGGTGCAGGGTGTTGCGAGATGCGAATTTCACAAGTGAAAAGTGAAAACAAAGCTGAGGCTTTCTGGAAACGCTGGTTTTCAGCGACCCAAGTACCCATTACCTATGTTTTTTGTTACTCTTCATGTGGAACTTAATTTGATGCTGTTTTCTTCTCTATATATTCCGTATTTTTTATTTCTGTTAAGTTCAAAACTGTTGTCCTTCGAGCCGGATTCGAACCAGCGACCTAAGGATGTCCAGCTTAACACAACTACAGTCCTCCGCTCTACCAACTGAGCTATCGAAGGACACGTGAAAGAGTGTTTTTTAGAACCCCTAAAATAACCCATATCCTGATAATTTTTGGTATTTCTGCTTTGTTTTCTTTCGAAGTCTTACCTAATCAAGTAGAATCTGTTTTAATTATGTTGATATCCATTTTTTTAAAGTACAGTAAACTTAAGTAGTCTTCTCAGACACCAAAAGTGTTCTATAATGATGTGGATAGTTGGCTTCATGGGTTTATAAATATGTAAAATTCATTGGGTTGTATATTTAAGCCAGTAGGATATTTATGTATAGCTCAAACAAAAACCCTACCAGAATCCCATGTCGTCCTCCTTTAGATATAATCAGTCAGAGTAAATCCCTTGGATTACACCCAATGTCCTGCTGTTCTGTCTGATTGCCTCTTCCTTTCTCTCTGAAAAGTGTCTGGGTTTGCTCGATAAATGATATGGTTGCCCTAAATACAGAAAACGGGATTGGAAAGGATCCCAGGGTTGTGAACAAAGCATTTTGGTACTATTGAGATTCTTCTTTCTGAAAATCCAATGGGAAATTGTGTATATTCATAACTCTAGTGATAAAAACATGAAGTACCTTTTGTTTGTGTGTGTATATGTAAATTTTCTGAGTTGGATTAATGATTTAGATGGTTCATATTATGTTACACAATTATAGTGGGACAATTAAAATGAGACAAAAACCTTGAAATTTTTAAGTAGAAATATACATATTCCTTTCTCAAAGTAAATTGTCAAACACAAAGAAAGGTTCCATGGAGATTGTTCCTTGCTCATTTTCCTTGCTTCTAAAGCAGAAATGGGTACTATGCTAAACTATCTTGTGAAAAAAAAGCTTTGAAATGAAAAATTCCAAATGTTTCTTCAAGTGGCAATTGCCAATGCCTCCTGTTAGGAATATTAATAGCAAGGCCAGGCATGGTGGCTCACACCTGTAATCCTAGCACTTTGGGAGGCTGAGGTGGGAAGACTGCTTGAGCCGAGGAGGTTGAGGCTGTGGTGATCTGTTATCATCACACTGCACTCCAGCCTGGGTGACAGAATGAGACCCCAACTCAAAAAAAGGGGGGGGGACCGGAGGAATATTAATAGCATATAGTTGATTTTGAAGTCAGTGATTAAATCCCTTCCATGAGTAACTAAGAAATAGTATCTGGTAACTTTCCCTTCAATGTTCTAACCTAGTAGAGAGCAGCTAGAGAGAAGAAGTTCTAGAACTGTTTCTCTTGGTATTATTAGATGTGCTGTTTCTTGGATAACAGGTGGAAAAGCTGCAGAGATGCCAACAAATAGTGAAATTTCAAGATAGAGCTGAATTCAATTGCTGCTACAGAATTTATCTCCGTTGAGATTCCTGGAGTGACACCTGCAGAAACAGGAAGTCCCAGAAAGGAAACAGAAAAGACCAAGTTCACCTTTTTGACTCCAGCCTTTGAGTTTCTCTCTAGCTTCCCTTTAGGCAAGGCTTAATCATAGAAGTAAAAGTTCCAGTAGTTTAACTGCAAGTAAAACGGCAATGTGGTTAATAGAGTCCCACCTCCTGCATCACAAGGGGAATTAAAGAAGGGTTAGTCCATTTGTGCTGATTTATCACAATACCTGGGATTGGGTAATTTATAAAGAGTAGAAACATATTGCTCATAGTACTGGAGGCTGGGAACTTCAAGATCAAGAGACCAGTAGTTTTACTGTCTTGTGAGAGTGGTTCTCTGCTTCCAAGATAGTACCTTGTTGCTGTGTCCTCACATGGTAGAAGAAATGACAGGGAAAAAGGAAGGAACACTGTGTCCTCACATGGCAGAAGGAGCAGAAGGGGGGGGGGGGAAGAAGTGATCTCACTCCCTCAAACTCTTTCATGAGGGCACTAATCCGTCCATGAAGCCAAAGTTCTTATGACCTATCACTTCCGAAAGTACCCACCTCTTAATGATATCACACTGGGTTTTAGGTTTCAGCACAATGAATTTTGAAGGGACACATACATTCAAACCATAGCAGGCTTCTACAACAAAATACCACAGACCGTGTGGCTTAAAACAACAGAGATTTATTTCCATACAGTTCTGGAGTCTAGGTAGTCCAAATCAAGGTGCCAGCTAATTTGGTTCTTGATGAGAATCTCTTCCTGGTTTGCAGATGGCCAACTTCTCACTGTGTGCTTACATGGTGTGAGTGCTCTGGTGTCTCCTCTTTTGAATAAGGACCCACCCTTATGACTTATTTAACCTCAACTACTCCCTTACTCCAACTAAGTCACTTTAGGGCTTAGAGTTAGGGCTTCAGCATAGAATGTTGAGAGAACATAATTCAGTCCATAACAGTGAGTTTAGAGTTGAGTCAATAGTTTATCAACAACTGGTAAAACTTCCATGTGAACTTTAAGATAGTCTTGATCTGTACTTACCTCTGCAGAAACTGGGCAGTTGTAAAACTTGACACCTAATTCAATGTTCCTGAAATCTAGAACACCCAACTCATGGCTGAAAGCCCTAGACAAACCATTCACTTTCAGTGTACAGTCAGTCATGCCAACACATTCATGGATCTGAGCTGTGGAATTGGGCTAGTTTTCGTTTACTTCGATTCCACACCTGCACTCCTAGAAGAGTCATAGAAAAAAAATGGAGAAGAGAGTAAGTGGAGGCAAAACTGACTGGGTAAATTCTGTCCTGGGACGAATAAGGAGAAAGCACCTAGATGGTGTGAGAATCAAGGCAAGGCTGACTTTGAGCCAAGTTTCAAGATGAGTGATGGATTTCTCCACACTTGAGTTTTGGAATGCCTAAGTTTTGAAATCTTAGGAGTTGTCTCCTAGCTCTTGTCTAAATTGAGGGTGGGGGCAACAGAGGAAGGTAGAAGGCATCTTTCCGCAGAGAGTTATCCACTTTTTGTCAGCCCTGATTGTAATGAAAAAGCAAAAGAGAAGTATTAAGGGTAGTCTACAGGTTTTGAAAAGGCCTGCTAGGGATGCCCTGCACAAAGAGTCACTTTCTTAAATAAGATGTTTTGCCATCTCCATTTTAATTTTGATCATCTAGCCCCAATTTCATTCAGACTGGAAAATAGCATTAAACTAAGAAAACTCTCTAATGATGGAATTTCAGGAAAAGAAGCAGTTGAAGGCACAGATGTTGGGTGAGGACCTTCATAGGGCTTTCCTGAAAGTGATGGGATCAGGCAATGCTTAGTGGATTCGCCTCTTCACGTCTAACTTCTGCTAAATAGTACCTAGCACTTAGTGCCTGGCACCTTCTACTTCAACAGTTTCAGAAGAAAAAGTGGCAACTGCTACCTTTGTATTTTTGCAAGGACTCTGGCTCTAAGTCTGCAGCCATAAGTATATTCACTTATGTTGTTAATATTTACCTTAGAAAAAATTAATTTGTACACCCTTTAATCAAAATTGAGACTGCAGAAGCCAGAATGAGGGGGAGAAATTATATGGGACAAACGCCCCCTCGTGGCCATGCGTCCCCGGCAGTGACAAAGAAAGCCAAACAAAAAACCCATCTTAAGGGGCATTTGTAGATCCGTAGTGACTCTGGAGAATCTGTTTCTGGAGCCAGCTGAATCAATTGGTGGAAATTTTAGGGTTGTGGAAATTGGTGGAAACTAGGAAATTGGAAACAAGGCCGAGCCTCGTAGCTTGAGAAACTTAATTTTCCCGTCCTGGCTGCATCCTCAGTTGTTTTTCGATTCCTGGTTTGCGTAAGTATAATCCCAGCGTTAAACTTTTGTTCAGCTCCCAAAACAGATGTTTCTGTGAACTCCTGCGCCCTGGTCCACTTGCACTCTGTGGTCTTCTTCCAAGGGAATCTGGCACAGTAGAACTGTGCTGAAGGGCGGAAGTCATTCTGGGGCTTTTTGATCACCATTAATCTACAGTCCTACATTTCTTCCTATTGGCTAACGGCGAATGTCAATTGAAATAGCAGCGAGTCCTGAATTACTTCCAGATATCAAAGAGGGTAAAGGATGTAGGTCAGCTCTCTCAGGTGGGGAATTAGCTCAAATGGTAGAGCGCTCGCTTAGCATGCGAGAGGTAGCGGGATCGATGCCCGCATTCTCCAATTTTGTGTTTCCCCCCACACCCTTTACTTCCATTTTCCCAATAATATCTTACTGAAACGAGCAGCTAACAACACGAGCATGTTACATAGTACGGGTGATCTTTCCCTCAAGACCCATGTGCTCGAGGTTTCTTCAAGGTCCATGAAGACCCATTTGCTCTGTGGTTCCCTCGTCTTCCGAGAGTTCTACCATATACAGGGCTGAGTTATTTGGACTTTCTCTCCTGTTTTGCAAATCTGAAATATTGATCTCTGCCAGGTGGATTTGCAAATCTACACTTCAGTCATTTATGTATTAATATTACATTATTATTCTCAGAATCTATTTCTCGCATGCACGACCTATTGAGGACAACCTTAAGTCCTTACAACTATAACAAATGCACTTCCATTTCGTAATGAGATGGTGGAAATCCAAAGCTTACGTAGGTATGTTTGAGGTTTATTTTTTGCATTCACTCTTCCTTCCTCTTCTGGTTCATCTATCTCTATCCTGGGTAGTAGTGATGGAGGCGGTCTATTGCTGTTCCTGTTGCTGGATTAGTAAATATGGTACAAAAATATGGGAGAGGGATTGTGTAGAGAATCTGGATTGGAGTCTCGCGCCTTGGCAGGAAACAATCCAGTAATTAATAAACTTTACATCCAAGTTCCAAATGTTACCTTTAAAAAAAAAAAAACAGTTTTATATTGCTCCTGACCAGCTTTCAAAATCAAGAAGTTCATCTGGAGCTGCCGGTTTAGACCAGTCTTCAGCCCTTAGTAGGAGTAGTTTCCAACGAGTATTAGGTATGGCTCTCAAAGCAGTCTTCATTCAGTAAACCTGGGCTTCTCTGTTTATTATTTCTCCAGATGATTCTGATACATACCCAAATTTGAGAATCATTTGCTCAAAGAATAAAAGTCATGGGTCATGGGAAGAAAGATAGGAGAAATTGCCAGTCATAAACTTTCAGACGACTCTTCCTTACTTTGAACCAATATATTTGTCATTGAGGTCTCTTCCACAGATATTCACAAGCACATTTTTGAGACATGGTAGAAGAGGGATTATTATATTTTATAATGAGATTGGCACAAAATTAGCTAATATGCTCCATTAAGCATGATCTCTACTTTTTGATTAAATCCTTATATGGGTAAGAAATCCTGTTCATTTTTCCTGTGTGTATTTTCTTCTAAAATTGTTGTTCTCTTCCAGCAGTGTTTTTCAAACCTGGAGAACTTTTCAATTACCTTTTCTTGGTCTTATCTCCAAAGTGGCCCAAGCATAGTTGCATTGTAAAATCTCCCCAGGTGATTCTAATATCCATCACATTCTGAGCCAGAATTGAAAACTACCACGTGGCATAATTAAAAGGAGAAGAGCGAATAGCCCCCCTAAATTTCATCCTGACCCCAGACGTTGTGGAGGGCTACCAGTGTTTGAGCGGGCAACCCAGTTCCAGCGTCTCAGAACTCTCTGGCCACGAGGGGACGACTGTGCCCCACAAATTACCAGCTGGTCCCAGTAATTCTCACCAGTCGACCCTCCCCAACGTTCGAGATCCACAGTTGAGGGGTGGAGACGCCTTTCTGGACCCCGAGTCCAGTGGGCCGGTCTCTGACTCGCTTCGTTAGAGCCCAGAATTTCTCAGATAGCTGAATTATGTGAACTGTGGGGGATAAAGACTTGATCGCGCGTATGAAAAACTGTTACGCAGACTCATAATAAAAAACCAGAGCACATCGAGAATAGATTTAGCTAGATTACCAACGAAAATATATGTAACTGGGATGTACCTTTCTGAGAGCGAGGTTTGTAAAAGGTGACGCAAAAAAGTGAACTCCTTCGAGCCGGATTCGAACCAGCGACCTAAGGATGCCTGAGTCTTATCCACTACAGTCCTCCGCTCTACCAACTGAGCTATCGAAGGATTCACACTGCACTCCTTTCCCGCTGGGGATGCCATCTCTGCGCGAGCATGGGTGACCGTAAGTTTTCGCTGTCTTATTTACCCGCGCTGTTGACAGTCATTCCACATTTAGGGGGGGATCCAGCACCCCTGAGGAATCGACTGACCCTCTACCCTGAACCTGGGAGAAAACGGGAGCATCGCCACTCACTAGTTTGCATAGAGGATAATAAAATGTTAAGAAATTGATAAGGACTTAGCAATGAGCATCTTTTATTGTGATTAAAGAATTTAAAGAACTAATTTTGACTTCCACTTATAAATAGAATTCGAAATACTTTAATCCGCAACTTTAACGATATATTTTTTTTTTTTTTTTTTTAAAGCAGTATTTATTAAGAGGACAGAAAAATTCCCACAGTGGGAGGGGACCCCAGGGGGTTGCCCTTAACGAGATAATTAAAAGAAGGAGGAGATTAAATAAGGAAACGCTTCGAAAGCATATTAAAATGTTCTTTAATTAACATGATCCTTGTAGATAAACCAGATCATTACATTGATTAATTAATTTAATTAACTTGGCCATTAACTTCTTCAAGTCTTCCTGAAACATCTATTTGAGTGGGCCAGTCTGAATAAATTAAATACAGCATTTTATCTCCTCACCAAACCCCCATTTGACTAAGTTATCTTATTTTATAGATGTATTTCATATTATCTATATTGTCAAATACATTTTTCAAAAGGTTAAATGCATAATTCTTATACAAATGTAAAATAAACACCTAAAAAACTTAAGTCACTTATGAGGGAAACAACACGATGGAAAAACTGGTTCAAATAATTTATTGATAGTCACTGAAAGATGCAATACTGTAAATTAACATTGCTAAGTGAGATAGAGAACTGGAAAATGCCCTACGGGACAATACAACTTACTTTTTCTACATGACACAAAACAAACTATCAGATGAAGTTCATTTGCCCCACTATCAGTTATCGTCAACGTTAACATTCACCCTTACAAAATTGAAAAATTATAAATAGTAAGTCAAAACAATGGTATACACTTTTTTTTTTTTTTTTTTTTTGAGAAAGCAGGATTTATTGAGAGGACAGACAAGCTCCCACAATGGGAGGGGACCTGAGGGTGTTGCCCTGGTATACACTCTTAAAGTAGTTGTTCTCCAGTGGGGCAATTTTGTCCCCACAAGGCTCATTTGGCAAAGTAAGGAGACATTTTTGATTGTCATTACTGAAGAAGTGCGCCTGGAATACACTGGGTAAAGGCCAAGAATGCTAGGCAACATCCTATAGTGTACAGAATACCCTCCTCCATCCACAACAAAGAATTATCTATTATGTTGTCCAAAATATCAATAGTGTTTAGGTTAAGAAATTCTGCTATAGATAATTAAAATAAGATACACCTTGGGCCAATCTATTGTAATAATGCTCTAGGTCTAGAATGACATTGAAAATATATGCAGCCTTTTTTCCCCCTACATTTTATTTATTATCTAAAGGCTGAAGAAAGTCTTGGAAATACAATAAATGTATATTTTAAAGTATGAAGCCTTTTTTAAAAAGGAATCAATTTTTAGTTTTTTAAACCTTGGAAAGTGATAGATACCTTTTATTACTCTCAATCTGTACCTTTCTCTGATCATCCACATCC
The DNA here is from genome assembly GCA_963574415.1 of Tarsius wallacei. Taxonomy (NCBI): domain Eukaryota; kingdom Metazoa; phylum Chordata; class Mammalia; order Primates; family Tarsiidae; genus Tarsius; species Tarsius wallacei. The sequence continues at coordinate 15,276 of CAUYQG010154140.1, forward strand.
ATTTTTCTAAAGTTCTCAATTCTTAATCATCACAATTTTTAAATTCTCTCTCTTGTCTCAAATTTCTACAATACCACCTTTGCAATACTCCCTACGTCCCCTCGGTTCTGTTATCCGCCTAACTACCAAAAATATCTCGAGAGTCTGGGGTCCATAAGATTGGCACCATTAAAAGTTCTTCCTGCCACTCTCCCCCAAGCTCTTTATTGTGAAAGAAAATACTTAGGTTTCTCTAGAATATTGATTCGTAATAAGGAAAGTGAACACTCATATTAAGGGTCTGATCTAACACCTGAACCATCCGGAGTGGGATAATTGTGATTTATGAAGTCTTCGAAGCACACGTCCTTGTCTTGATTGTGGATTGGGGCTCAAACTTATGGACTTTGTGTGTAACCTTACATCGGTCCTAAGAGGCAGAAATCTGTACATTATAGAAGATTCAGACAGAAAGAGACTGCCAGGCCTTAAGGAATCTTGAGGGAGGGGGAAGGTGGCTAGAACAGACGGTAGATTTGGGAAATTCTGAGGTGGGTGTGTGCGATAATTTGTATTCTAACAGGTCAGGAATTATGGATGGTTCTTCTGCGTATTGCTAAAATTCTTGTGTTTATTTTCAAAATAAAATATAACTCAATGTGAAAACAAGAAGCAGGAAAAGTTTTGGTTTTCTTTGCCTTTTTCGTCTTCATAAGTAGTATTCTTAGATGCAGGTGAGAGATGAGTCTCCAAGTCCTAGCTGTTTCTCGAACTCCCCACCTCAACTCCCGCAGTCGAGCAAGAGAAATGCGAGTCCAGGACCCAGCGCGGGAAGCAAGGGCGACGGTGGGTGTGGGAGCCCAGGGCTCACTGACCGGGAGGGGGGCTGGCGGATATGAACAGAAAGAAAAACAAGGCCTCACCAGACTCTCCGCGCACCTCTGCACAAAGGGTAACTGTATCTCCACGCCCAGAAGGCCATTTTGAGCTCTGGGCTGGGAGCCACTTGCCCTCTTCCATTTTCTCAGCTTCTTTACCTGCCTCCTTCCGATACTCTTTCTTTCCCCGTGTGTTCGGTAGCAAAATTGTTTTCCAGAGTGGTCGAGACAGGGAGCTGTTGGACAGCAAGCCTACAGCAAGTACTCCCGCCAGAAGTTCGGGAAACTGACGTCATGGACAAGCAGAGAAGGCGAGAAGAGCGCGAGCGGCAGGGGTCACGTCATGCCGAGGTGGTCACGTGGTTGCAAGAGCGTGGCCTGATTGGGTGTTGGGTGCGCAGCCGCAGTTGCCGCGGTGGCTGCAGGTCGCGGGTGGGACTTGAAACCCGGTGGGTGACGCCGGGAAGAAGTTCTGCAACGCGCGCGGTGCATCTGCGTAATTATCGATCAATTAAGTGTCACTTTATTTCATATACAACCCATGGTAAGGTGCGGTTAATTCACAGACTTCCATTTATGCATTCAGTAAAAGTTTACTGCGCACGTGCTGCGGGCTGGAGGAAGAGGCCCTGCGTTCTTTGCCAGCGCTTGGTCCCCTGAGAGTGAGGATACTGGCCCACCCACCTCTAAAGTGTAGGGTTGGATCGGGTAATTAATGCAGCAGCGTCGCATATCGCCAGGAGAACCCCAGGTACAGGTTGCTTGTGTCCTTCGGGAGTGAGTGCAGAACCAATTTCTGTGAAATGTGTTTTAATGGTAATGCTATTGTAATGCTTTTTTAAAAAGTAGATGTGTACTGAACTAATCGCATATATAGACCCTTTTGAATTTTTTAAATGAAGAATTTCGATACTAGAAATTACAGCAACATATTAGGTTATTTAATAGTGTGTATGATACAATGATACACAGGCTTTGGAGCCACTTAGTCCGCTTTTGAATCTCTTACCAGTAGTGTAACTTCCTTAACTTCCTCTTGCCTTATGCAAAATGGAGGTGATAATGAAAGTAATACAGATCCTAAGAGGATCGTTGTGAATAGCAAATGAAATAGCATTTGTAAAGCACAGCACATGAAGTGTGCTGTCTTCTGCCTCACTCCCTCAGGCTCAAGGAGAGGAACCCACACAGGGTACTTTGAAAACCTTTTATTGAGATTCATCTTTGGATAAGTTAGTCTGAAGAGTTCCAGAATACACCATAGGAAGCATACGGGTAATAATGTAATCTTAAAAGAACAGATCCCACATAAACCACAAAAATGCTAAGTATACAGAATTTAGCCTATGTAATTTATATACAAGAGTGGACTACAGTTCAATTCTCAAGATATCGTGACTAAAACTATATTTTTCCTAGTTCTCTCCAAAACAAGGGGCGTCAAGGTTTGGAGTTTATATGAGGGGTCAAAGAATTTGGCTTAGGTATGTGGCCAGTTTTTTTCCATTAAAATTAGATATGTCCCTCTGTCAGTGCCTGGGAATGTTCAAGGCTCCAGTTTGTGTTCAAGCCTGCAAAGAAAAACCCACAGCTGACTGGGTCACAGAATTGTCAAGCTCTTTGTGATTTTCAGTCAGGACACAGAAAGAAAGCCAGGGAGAACTGGGGAATCCTACAACAGGATTATGTTTTGGGGCTTTTTGTTTGTTTGTTTTTGAAGAGGTAAGAACGAAATTGATAGGAGTTTTTACTTTATACTTTTTAAATGTTTGAACATTGTGAAATAATTACATAAATAATGAAATAAACAGAATTTTAAAAATAAGCAGCATGTAATTTTTATGAACATGAATTGCTTGGATCAAATGTGTTATGATTTAAATTGCAGTATTCAGCAACCATCTGCATATTTCCTTTTTATTTCTATTTTTTATTTTTTGAGTTGGAGTCTCACTCTGTTGCCCAAGCTGGAGTGCAGTGGCATGCTCACAGCCACCGCAGCCTTGACCTGCTGGATTCAGACTATCTTTCCGACTCCGCCTTCCAAGTAGCTGGAACTACAGGCATGTGCCACCATACCCGGCTAATTTTTTGGTTTATTGTAGAGATGAAATCTCACCAAGTTGCCAGGGCTGGTCTCGAACCTGTGAGCTCAGGCAATCCTCTCATCTCAGACTCCCAAAGTGCTGGGATCATAGGCGTGAGCCACCGTGCCTGGCTGCATATTCCTTTTAGTCATCTATATTTGCTTAGAGTTGTACTTATATGTCCTAAATTAAAAATTATTTTGAGAGAGGTTGTTGTCCTGCTTTATGATTTACAACTACCATTCCTTGGGGGGAAAAGGGTAAAATAATTGTTTGTTTTATTTTTGGGGGGTTTTTTTGAGTCAGGGTCTTAGTCTGTCTTCCAGGCTGGAGTGCACTGGCACAATCACAGCTCACTGCAGCCTCTACCTCCTGGACTCAGACGATCCTTCCTCCTCAGCCTCTTGAGTACCTGGAACTACAGGCATGCGCCATCATGCTCGGCTAATTTTTTTTTAAATTTTTTATGGAGTAGGTCTCGCTATGTTGCCTAGGCTGGTGTCTCAGACCCCTAGGCTTAAGTTATCCCCCCCACCATGGCTTCCCAAAGTGCTGGAATTACAGGTGTGAGATACCGTGCCCAGCTAAAAGAATTTTTAAAAGAGTATGTTCCAGTAAGCATGTCATATTTATTTACAAAGCTAATTTAATTATTATATCTTTTTTAAATATTGTTTTTAAATATGAATATTTTAAAAGAGTTACAGGCTGAACATGGTGACTCATGACTCTAATCCCAAACTTTGGGAGAACTGCTTGAAGCTAGGAGTTGGAAAACAGCCCAGGCAACAAAGTGAGACCTTGTCTCTACAAAAAAAAAAAAAAATGGAAAAATTAGCTGGCATGGTGGTGCATGCCTGTAGTCTCAGCTATTTAGGAGGCTGTGGCAAGAGAATCATAAGCCCAGGAGTTCAAGGCTGCAGTGAGCTGTGATCCTACCACCACACTCCAACCTGGGTGACTTTGAGTCTCTGGCAATCAATCATTCAATCAATAAGTTACAAAGCCTTGAGACCCTGTCAATAAATAAATAAATAGTTATGAAGCCTTAACATCTAGGGTTCCTTTTTAACTTTAAGGAACATGTAATCCACAAGATTTGAGGGAACTCCAGAGTACTGCTTGTGAGAAGTAGAATTTGAATAAAGATAAGGCAGAGGTTTTTCATACTATCAATTCATGGCACATTTACTGTCTTGCTGTTTTTTCACATTGTTCTCAGGCCAAAATAAATACCTAACAATTCTGTTTTTTTAAAGTAATATCATGATGTCATGACTGCTAAATAAAAATTACAAAAGGTCATAGTTTTGGACTGAGCTCTTGCACTGGGCCCTAACAGTCCAGATCAAGACAGAATGTAATCAATACCATGTAATCAAACTGAAGCTATGAGGAAGCAAATAGGTCCCCAAACAGAAAACAGTAGATTCCAGTCAAACTATAGTCAATGTAATAAGGAAGTCCCCTCTGCTTTGACCCTTACAAAAAGTAGCCCGAGGTAACCTGATGTTAATCAGTTAGTTTTTTGGGGTTTTCTTCTCTTCTGTTTCTTTGTTCCCACCTTACAAAATCCACTGTTCTGCCATTGCCCTATGGGAGCTCCAATTCTTTTTTTTTTTTAATTGGAGTCTCACTCTGTCACCCAGGTTGGGGTACAGTGTCACGCTCACAGCCACCACAGCCTTGACCTGCTGGGCTCAGACAATCTTTCCACCTCTGTCTTCAGCTGGGACTACAGGGGCATGCTACCGCACCCAACTAATGTTTTTACTTATTGTTGAGATGAGGTCCCGCCATATTGCCCAGGCTGGTCTCGAATGCATGGGCTCAGGCAGTCCTGTCACCTCAGCCTCCCAAAGTGCTGGGATTATAGGCGTGAGCCACTGTGCCTGGCTTATTCTGTTTTATAGAATGAAGGCTCTGCCATTCATGCATTGTTAATAAAAAAAAAATTAGATCTATAACTGAATTTGTTGTAACTTTGCCTTTGGCATGACTTCTCCTTTAAACACTCAGGCAACTTAATAAGTAATTGTCCTAACAATTTTATGGCTGTTTGAAAAAATAATACACATGTATTAAAAATTTGGTTTTTTTCTTTATTCTTAAGTAACCACGATTAACAAGTAATAAGGTTTGTGTTTGACATTGTATAACTTCTCAAACCTTGGAATCAGATTGGACACCACCACCCTCATTTTCTATTCCATATTCATTTTGGAGCGGTACTTTTTATCACAACAGTCTCCAAAAAACCCAGCTTCACAAAAATAAGCCATCAGGAGGAATGCAGCACTAATGTTGAAACTGTAAACTTTCTGGATCTAGTCCCTGTGATGTCTGATAAATGTTGCTACATTTCTCTTGAAATTTTAAAATACCTCCTGTCATCTCTGTGAGTTCACTGCAGTACCCTGGGGCACTTTGGTGCACAGTTTGAGAATCATGCCATTAATGTGTTTATAGAATTATTGAAGAATCATATAAAGCAGTGCTGTCTAATAGGACTTTTTACTATGATGGAAATGTTCAATATTTTTGCTGTCTGATATAGAAGCCAGTAGCCACATGTGGATGTTGAGCACTTGAAATGTGACTAGTGCAACTGAGAAAGTGAATTTTTAATCTTAATTTTGGTTAATTTATAATAAAATAGCTACATGAGGGTAGTAGCTATTTATTGCACAGTGTAGCTATAGAACTCCTCAATAGTCTATAATTGACAATGTAGACTTCTCAATGGCAATTGTTCATGTCTATAGGACAATGTATCCACAGAACTTCTCAATGCTTTAGTCTCCTCAACTTTATAAAGGGTTCATAAGGATCAGAGGGTTACAGTGACTTACAGAATGAAGAGCTAGTATTTCTTCACTGACTTGATTATTATAGCAATCACAAGACTGTATTCATTCATGCCAGTTCAATGGAAAAATGGTTGAGACAGTATTGTAAACATATACAAAATGAAAACTGAGCATTGTGTTCCTTGAATGCTGAGGACTTTTTTCCCTCAATATGATTTTTTATTATAAAAGTTCTCAGTATCTAGGAACTTGGTTTGTAAACACAGGAATTCAGCGGCCACTTTAGTCTTCCTGTCTCTTAAAATGTATATCAATTTTCCTATGTTAATTATAAATTAATTAATTGATGTTATTTCCTCATCTTAGGTGATTCTAATGTCAGTTGAAGCATTCTAGAACAACCAATGAGAAAAAGTACAATATCATTCTTTAATAATAACTAGTATTTATTTTTAAAGTCTTTTTTTTTTTGAGTTGGAGTCTCACCTGTCACATCCTCAACCTGCTGGGCTCAGGAGATCCTTCTGCCTAAGCCCTCCAAGTAGCTGGAACTACAAGCACGCACCACTATGCCTGGCTGATTTTCTGATTTATTGTAGAGACAAGGTCCCGCCATATTACCCAGGCTGGTCTCGAATGCGTGGGCTCAGGCAGTCTTGTCACCTCAGCCTCCCAAAGTGCTGGGATTACAGGCATGAGCCACCACATCTGGCTTATTTTTAAAGTCTTGTGAACCTTTATGACATTAGACGTGCCTTTATCCAATTCTTTCACTCTTTCCTGTTTGTGATTATTATGTACCCATCATTGCTAATAATTTACATTTAACAAGAACCATATTTTCCAAAATGTATTTTGCTAAATACTAGTTTTGTGAGTATCAGTAATTTCTTGAGATGGTAATAGACATTATTTGGTTTAAAAAAGAGAGAGAGCATTGACTTCTTTCTCTCTACTAGACCTTTCAGAACATCAGGAGTCAGATTAGTCATGAGTTTTTTTCTTCCTATGGCATAATTAAATATTAGTTAATATTTCCCATCCTGCATATCACTGTTTTCAGCTCTCAGCTGATGAGAGAACTCTGCCTTTTTCACATTTTGGTGTCCTCTCTTAGTTAACATATGTACTGTGCCCCCTGCTGGACCTCATCAGTATAAATAAGTATTAACAGATGGAACTTACTGTGTGCTGCCACTGTTCTAAGTGCTTTATATGTTTTTTTCTCAGTTCTCACAACAATCCAATTAGACAGTACTATTTTAGTCTCATTTTATTGCTGGAAAAACTGAGGCACAAAGAAATTAAGTAACTTGCTCAAATTCACACAACCAGTAAGTTACTGAGCTATTTCCAAACCCAGTAAGTCCAGGCCCTTAATGTGAATCATTAGCCAAGCTCTTGCTCTAAACTCACCCATACACACATTTTACTTAAGTTTCTCTTGACTCCTGAAGAAGCTCTTAGGATGAAAACAAATAATCAGTGAGAACATGCTCCTAGGCGTGTCCCTGAAATAAGCTCTTGACTAAACATTCATCTGTTGCATTTAGTATACAAAACAGTGTTTTGGGGTTTTCTCAGAAATTGCACATCACAATTGTGTGGTATTTTTTGGATAAGTTACTATGAGGGTAAGTTCAGTGTGTTTGTTTGTTTGTGTCAGGGTCTTACTCTGTTGCCTAGGGTGAAGTACAGTGGCATGATCATGGCTCACTGCAGCCTCAACCTCCTGGGCTCATGTGATCCTTCTGCCTCAACCCTTCAGGTAACTGGCCCTATAGGTGTGCACCACTATGCCCAGCTAATTTAAAAAAAAAAAATTTCAAAAGAACAACAAAAAAAAATTCATAGAGTTGAGGTTTCGCTATGTTGCCTAGGTTGGTCTTGAACTCCTGGACTCAAGCAATTATCTTGCTTCAGCCTCCCAACCGTGTCCAGCCTATTCTTGTTTTTGACACAGAGTCTCATTTTCTCGCCCAGGCAGGAGTGCAATAGTGTGATCATAGCTCACTGCAGCCTCAAACTTCCAACCTCCAGTGATCCTCTTGTCTTCAGCCTCCCTAGTAGCTGAGACTACAGGCATGTGCCCCCCACACTCAGCTAATTAAAAAAAATTTTTTTCTAGAAATAGCGTTTCACTATGTTATGTGTACAGAAGATCTCTTGAACTATTATTTTTGAAGATGACTAAATTCACTACATTTTTCTCTTTATTTTATGTTCAGAAAATAATACCATCCTTTGATTCTGGAGTGCATAGGTCATTGTCCCCTTGGACTGCTGGTGTAGATAACTACCCTTGAGCAGAATACCTTCTGTTTTGTTTTGTTTTGTTTTGTTTTTGAGTTGAAGTCTCACTCTCTCACCACTCCCAGCCACCGCAGCCTCGACCTGCTGGGCTCAGGTGATCCTTCCGCCTCAGCCTTCCAAGTAGCTGGAACTACAGGCACGCGCTACCACGCCCGGCTAATTTTTTGATTTATTGTAGAGATGAGGTCTCACCAAGTTGCCCAGGTGGGTCTCAAACCCGCGGGCTCAGGCAATACCTTCTGTTTTATTTACCTGTGGCCTGGCCTCTGGCAGGTTTCCGAGTCTGACCTGGAAACAGGATTAAGCCTCTGAATTTCAGTCTCCTGGTTACTCTTCTCAACTACCAACTCTTTCTGAAGTACACTTGCCTGAACAAGCTGCTTTGATCACCTTCTCTGAACAGGATAAACAATAACAAAACTTTGCAGAATTGAGGTTGTGTCTATCAGGGTCCTTATTCCAGACACTGACCTCTCAGGTTCAGAGCTGTCTCTGTTTATTTGCTTTTTTAGGCAGCCCCTCAAATTGCTGACCTCTGACTTTCCCCCCCCATATTTTACTCAATCCAGTATCAATCAGACTCCAGGTATAATCAGAGAATCTTCAAATATTGCTTTCAGATTATCTGTCCTGAGGAAAAACCACCATAAGACTTTTTCTAGTCAATTCAATAGCACTTATTAAACATGTCAAATATATAAAAGATTATATTAAATATTATCAAGTCAATGCAGCTAAATCATTCAACAAATATTCCAATACCTACCCTGTGCCAAACAAGTTTCTCCTGAATTACAAAATTTCCCAGTATGTTTTGATTTTTCTTTTTTTTCTTTTTTTTTGTGTGTGTTTTTTTTTGGTCTTCCTGCTGTAAACTGAATTGTATTCCCCTAAAATTGATATGTGAAGCTGTAACCCTTAGTGTGGCTGACTGTATTTGGAGTAAGGAAGTAATTAAAGTTAAGTAAAGATAAAAGGGTGGACCCTGATCCAATAGGATTATGTTCTTTTTTAAAATTTATTTTATTTTAAAGATATGGGGTACAAGTCAGGATTAGGTATGCAAGTGGTAATCATACAGATAAAGTTTGGGCCTCCCTTTGGTCCCCATATTGCCTGGTTTGAGATCAGGTACCCTTATCAACATTATATGCCCCCCACCCTCGCCCTCTGCCTTTCCTGACAGTTTCTGGCTAAATACTCAGTGAGTTATCACAGAAACAAAGAACTGGATTATGTTCTTAAGAGATGCCAGAAACCTCTCGCTCCACCATGAGAGATAGCTGTCACCAGAAGCCAAATCAGCTGTCACCTTGATTTTGGACTTCCTAGCCTTTAGCACTGAAAAAATAAATTTCTGTTGTTTAAGCCACCCAGTCTCTGGTTCTGGCAGCCCTAGAAGACTAAGATTCACCCCGCTGCCCCTAGACCTAGCCATGTCTTTTTTACCTTCTTTAATCAAGGACTACTTTGCAGTTTAAAGAAAGTGTTATATCAAAGGAGTCAGGTTAATTGGTGCTCTGGGCCAAGTTCAGGGATATTCTTGGTCTTGGAGATGTTGCCACAAAACCCAGGTTCAGAAATTCAAGTTATAAGTAAGTCAACTTATTTTTAACAGTGCATCCAAGGAGGCTTTAGAATTAAAAAAAAAAAATCAGTTCATAAGCAATTTATAAAAGTTGTTTGTAAACCAGAAATCCTGTAAGTTCATTGACAGTGGACTTATAGCTTATTAAAATCAGAAGTATTTGTTCTCCCATCTAGGATAAACTTTATAGTTTTTATGGTACTTGGTAAACTGAAATTTTTTTTTCTTTTCTTTTTTTTTCTTTCACTGATCTTTTTTATTCCTGCCCTAGTGTGCTCTTGATCTTCTCCAATGAAGTTTCATTTAAGTTGTACTTTACTATTCCAGAATTTCTCTTTAACTTTTTATAATTTGTTTCTTTATTCATATTCTTTTATTTGGTGAGAAATTATTCTCATGCTATCCTGTTGTTCTTCAGGCATGATTTTCTGTATCTCTTTGAGTATATTTAAATAATTTAGAATAGATGATTTAAAGTCTTTGTCAAGTAAGTACAACCTCTGAACACCCATAGTGATGGTTTCTATTGATTGCTTTCTTCCCTGTGTATAGATTGTACTTTTGTTTCTTTGCATGCCTCATATTTTTCCACTGAAAGTTTGACAATTTTAATATTATAGTGTGGCAACTCTGATAACAAGATTCTTCTCTTCCCCAGGGTGTGTTGTTGTTGCTTGTTGTACTAGTTGTTTGTTTGGTAACTTTTTGTTTTAGTGGGGTAAACTGAAATGTTAAACAGAGGTTGCTGGGTGAGCAAAGGGAATTCAAGTTTTGCAATGAGACATAGGGCTAATTAATAGCCACAACACATGATCTGTAAATCCTCTGTAATTATCTTTTGAATAATTCTGTAGTAAGTAGAATATTCATGTGACTCAAATATAGTATATTTAAACCAGGTGTGGCTGCATGCATGCACCTACTCGGGAGACTGAGGTGGGAGGATCACTTTGAGTCCAGGAGTTGGAGACTAGCCTAGGCAATATAGCCAGATCTTGTCTTTACAAAAAGAAAAATTATCCTAGTTTGGTGGCGCATGCTTGTAATTTTAGCTACCTGGGAGACTGAGTTGGGAGGATCACTTGAGCTCAGGAATTTGAGGCTGCAGTGAGCCATGATCCTGCCACTGCACTCCTGTTTGAGCAATGGAGAGAGACTCTCCCTCTCTCTAAAAAAATAATAACAGTAAAAAAATTTTAAAATAGCATCTTTGTTTCTTAGATTTTACTAGAAAAACACTGGTAATTTTTAAACTATCCAATCTCATCACATTCATCTATTTTTTCTGTCACTCCAAGCATCTTCATTCCCAATATAGACATTTAAAATATAGCTGTGGGTGTAATTTTTGTTAAATCAGTCATACTCACCTAATAGACAGATGGCAGCTTTCTTAAAGGCAAGGGGCTATGTCATATTCATATTTTCATTTAAAATATCCAGCACAAAAAGGTACTTAATAAAAATGTTCATCAGCTGGACACAGTGGCTCATGCCTGTAATCCCCTCACTTTGGGAGGCAGAGGCAAGAGGGTTGCCTGAGCCCAGGGATTCGAGACCAGCCTGGGCAATTTGGTGAGATCTCGTCTCTACAATAAATCCAAAAGTTAGCTGGGTGTGGTGGCACATGCCTATAGTTCCAGCTACTTGGAAGGCTGAGGTGGAAGGATCATCTGAGCCCAGCAGGTCAAGGCTGCAGTGGCCGTGAGCGTGCCACTGCTCCAACCTAGGAGACAGAGTGAGACTCCAACTAAAAAAAAATGTGTTCATCAATTGATTTCAAAGACACCTTGTCTACTTTAAGGCAGCTGTAGAGAATATTCAAGTCTCAATGTACTCTTTAGAAAATTTACTGTGGTTAAATTCATCTACTTCATGTTGGCTCACGATTCTCAGTTTCATTGTATATATGCCAACAATACCTCCAAATCCTAGGGCGTCCACCTAGTTTAAAGCTTATACCTAACTATAGGTGCTATTGATAAAAGTAGGTAAAATATGGAATATTTTAAAAACAGTTGTAACATGGAACAAGTGACATATTAATAATAAATTAAGGTTTCTGGCTAAAGAAAAGAGGGAGGTTTGAATGGGAGAGGATGGAGAGTGATAATTTGTCACTGTGTCTTCAGATGCTAAAGGTGGGCATTCTTTTAATGCAATATCTGTATTCTAGGGCTTCTGGCAGATTCAGTGGGGTGCAGACCTGATACATCAGGTTTTCGCGGCGACTTAAGTATTGCCATCATCTAACTCCTTTTGCTCTGATTATACACTAGAGAACACTTCTGTCTTTCTTTTTATAGATTAGTTTATTTAAAAGTAAGTTGGGGGTGGGGAGATTCTCCTCCCCAAGGGAGGGGAGGAGGCCAAAGCCAGGAAACATGGCCTGGCCATAGGTCAAAGAGCACCATAGCTTAGCAAGGCAATGGCCCCACTAGAGAACATTTCATATGAATTTGGTCTTTCCAAATTTGAGAGCAAGCAATTTTTAAAAATGCACTGGGCCACCCAACACTTTAATTTCTTGGTATACATTTATAAAGTTGGCATTCTAACCTTCACACTCCTGTTCAAATCTAACAGGAGATTCCATTGAGTCAGCCTTCCAGATAAATCCCAAAATGGTATAACTTCTCCTCCTTCCCTGCTACCAATCTGATCTAACTTGGCATCTTTTGTCATCAGGAGCCTCCTGTCTCCTTGTTTCTGTCATTGCCCCCTTAAGGTCTGTTCCCAACACTACAACCAGAGTAAGTTAAAAGGTAAGTTAGATTTTAAAAGGTAAATTAGAATGTGTTACTCTTCTGCTCAGAACCCTCACAGATTTCCCATCTCTCAGTTAAATCTGAAGCCCTTACAAAGCCTAGAAGTTTCCATATCTTTTTGACCTCCTCCTCCTCCCCGCTCTTCTCCCCTCACACTGCTCCAGCCACACTGCCCCTGCCCGCCTCCCTTCCTTTAGTACACGAGACTTGTTTAGAAACTTTTCTTGATATCTTTGTGGCTGTCTTTGCTCAAATGTCATCTCCACGAGGCTTAACTCCAGTACCCTATTCAATACTGCAACATGCACCCCACACATTCCTAGCACTTTCAATCATATTCTAACATTCTTTGTACTTTACTTTTATATTTATTACTTATTGTCTGCCTTCCTCCATAGAATATGAGAGATACGGATTTTGGGTTTTTTCACTGATAAATTCCCAACATCCAAAACAATGCCTAGCACCCAGTGAGTGGTTCTCAATAACTATGTGAAATGAATGAATGGTTAAATGTTTATTTATGTTTATATAAATGTGTATATTTATTTATGAAACATGTGAATCAGAAGCTCCTCATTCTGGAGTTTCCCTATACCAAGATGAGGAAGAGAGAATAGCAGGAAAACAAAAAACATCAAGTTTCTTTCTTTTTTTTTTTTTTTTGAGTTGGAGTTTCACTCTGTTGCCCAGGCTGCCACTGCAGCCTTGACCTGGTGGGCTCCAGCGATCCTACCGCCTCAGCCTTCCAAGTAGTTGGAACTACAGGCGTGCACTACCACGCCCCGCATGTTTTTTGATTTCTTGTAGAGATGAGGTCTTGCCAAGTTGCCCGGGTGGGTCTTGAACCCGGAGGCTTAGGCAATCCACTCGCCTCAGCCTCCCAAAATGCTGGGATTACAGGCTGAGCCACCAACATCAAGTTTCTTAACCCAAAAAGCTAGTAATTTATACCCAGAAACATAGTGTTTTCATAAGGTGTTGATTTCCTGTGGCATCCTAGACCGAAAAGGCAGCCAATTTGGTATATCTGCCACAAAATAGATAAGAACCTTAAAAGCAATGGTTCCTAAACCATTGGAGACTCAGATTCATGAAATCTGAGATAGGGTCCAGGAATCTAAAATTTTAGAAGCTCTTCAGTGATTCACACATACAGCCAGACTTGGATACCAGAGCTAGACCGTTTTCTTTATATTGTCCTGAGATCTGACAAGAAGATTAGAACAATGTTAGTGAAGCGAGTAGGAGATGTGTGGTTAATGGGCTTTTAAAATCAATGAAGAGGTAGGTATATGGTGTGCATTCTCTACTGAGTCATGGATGTTTTGGCAATAAACACATAGTGAGCTTATGAAGGACTCAAAGGAATGATAAAGGAAGCTATGCATGGTGGAATTTTCACAGAGAAACAGACAAATCTTTCAAAAGTCTTGGTTGGCTGGGTGTGGTGGCTCATGCCTGTAATCCCAGCACTTTGGGAGGCCAATGCGGGAGGATCCCTTGATGCCAGGCATTCAATACCAGCCTAGCTAGGCAAAATAGTGAGACATTACCCCCTACACCTCTACAAAATTAAAAATTAAAATTAAAAAAAGTCTTGGTCAATATGTCAAAGGAGTAAAACGGTACATAATAGGAATGAAATGAACAAACATCAAGGGCAGGGTTTTTTTGTTTTGTTTTTTTTCTAGAGGGTAAAAAGTTCAGAGAGGATGAAAGCAGAAATGCAGTTTGGACTTAGAAAAAAGTCTTAAAATCTTTGTGTTTTATATTGTAGGCAGTTGGAACCTCTTGTAAGTTGGCTGAAAGAAACATATTGGAAACTATTATCTACTAGGAGGTCTATTGTGGAGTTTAGATATGGGTGATAAGGAATGAAAGAGTGTATGTGGCAGTGGTATGGCAACAAAACTCATCTCCCATCATTCCCTGTGACACCTGTTTGGGGCAGAAAGCAGAGTCACCATTCTCAAAACTCTTCATGGACATTGTTTCCTTCCAGCTTCTGCGGATCAAACTTCCTTTTGCTTGGATTGTCTTCTCCATCTGCAGACTTTACCTTTTCTTTATTATTATTTTTATTTTTTTGAGTTGGAGTCTCACTCTGTTGTGTAGGCTGGAGTGCAGTGGCATACTCATGCAACCTCGACATGCTGGGCTCAGGTGATCCTTCTGCTTTAGTCTTCCAAGTAGCTGAAAGTACAGAGGCATACCACCACGCCCGGCTAATTTTTTTATTTATTGTAGAGAGGAGATCTCGCCAAGTTGCCCAGGCTGGAACCCTCGGGCTTATGTAATCCTCTCGCCTCCGCCTCCCAAAGTGCTGGGATTACAGGTGTGAGCCACCGCACCGGGCCCAGAGCCTGCGTTTAACAAGTTATCTCTGGTTTTACAAAATCTCTAATTGGTCAAATAAATTCATGCCCGCCAGGGAGTGCTGAGACTAAGTTCTTGCAAGGGTTACAGAGAGGGCTTGAATAGGTCAATCAAGTCAGTAAGTTATAGCCGCTCACCGTGATTCTATGATTCTGTACTTCAGAGAGATCAGCTCTTTTCTTTCTTTCTGTCTTTCTTTCTGTCTTTCTTTTTTTTAAAAGCCTCTTTCTTGACAGCAGTGACAGCCGTGAGGAAACTTATTTTGGACATTGTTGGGCAGTAAGAAGTTGTAAATAACAAGTTTGAAAAACAGTTTGGTAAGTTAGAAGCCAAACTGCCCAATGTGGGGGCACAAACCCACAATCCTAAGATTAAGAGACTCCCACTCTGTCAACTGAGCTAGACATGAATTTGACACAACTAGTTTCCTCAATGATTTAGGAGAATTTTTTTTTAATTTTTTTAGTTTTTGGTAAGACTAGGGAATGTAAAGTTCTGGATTTTATCTGATTGTTTATTTTCATTTTATAGGTAACATGAAACGATACTCAAAGAATGTAAACGTTACCCGAAGTCATTAACATGAATTCCACCCACTGTCTTTACATCTGTTTTCATTCTCCCAGTCTCATTAACTATATGGATTGACTATAAAATGTTTCCAAGGCCTAAGAGTCAGAGTCTTTGGATGCCTACAAGAGTGACCCCCAACATCAGCACTACCAAAGCTTCAGACCCGGTTGTCACTGTGGCTCCAAGAATAGTCCCAAAGAACTGAGGTCCTCAAGGCCAGATGCTATGCTGGGCCCTCTCTGGCCCATTGAGGTCTTCCTCTCTTGTTCTCTTAGCTGGTCAACTCTTTTCCCTCATGCCATGCTATGTGGGAATGGTGGCCCTGAAGAAAATGTCTGCAATGTTCTCCCTCCTCTTTAAGACCTTAAGTTTGCTCATTTGTTGTCCTCCATAATCAAGGCACACACAGAAAAGAAGGAAGTGTTGCAATTATATTTTAATATAAAGTATCTGACAACCACTGGAATATAGGTTTCAGTGACTTTTTATATGTTGTGTTTACCACCAACCGCAAAAGTGAATTGAACACAATAGATACTAAAAAATTATCTGCTTAATGAATGTACCAACACTCCAGGAGAAGAGAAAAAGTGCTCCTTATCCAGAAAAGCAGAAAACCCTGATGTGCATGAAGGAAGTACTCGACGCCGTACTGACGAGGAAATAACATGTAAAGGTTCATAACACTAACTCTATAGTTCACGCTTGATCTTTCAATTTCTATCTATCCTTTGATATGCTGAATGAATTAAGATATGACCGTTGTACTCCTAACACATTTCATATAAACCACAAACGTGGAGTCTGAACTTCAAGATATGGAAAATTTGTCTTTGCAAAAGTCACTTTAAAGCGAATGGAAAACTGAAGAAAAGCCAAAATCTAAAATTGGTACTCTGTACTTTAGAGACTTCAAGTTGCTTAATGCGAGTAAGTGTACAACAACGCCACGCGTTTTTACACGAAGGCATCGGAGTTTGACTTAACGTGCGATTTAACCTGCCATGTTGAATTCAAATTCTGTTTTAAATGGAACCTTTAGGGCAAGAAAACTCGGGCTCGTCCGGGATTTGAACCCGGGACCTCTCGCACCCTAAGCGAGAATCATACCCCTAGACCAACGAGCCGCTGAGATTTTTGGACGTTTTGATATTTTAAATAGTTATCAAATTCCTTTTGAAAACCTGTTGTATGTGTGGATGTGCACAACCATAACTGACATTACCTTTAATACCTTTAATTTACATTTATATAAATATATATCAACATCACTCTCAGAATTTTCCTAGGTTTTCCCACAATTCAGTCCTAAGGACTATAGCAAGTTTCGTTTCTCAAAGGTCGGTTGACCTACATTTTGTAAGAAACACTACCGTGGCGATGGTTTAAAATAAAGAAATTCAGGTTCTTTCTCAAATCTACTAAGTCAAGGTCGCCGGAGGCGAGACCCAATACGCCTTCTTTTTTTTTTTTTTTTACAAGCGACTGAACTCAACTAAGGGTGTTAAGTGTGGGGTAAACCGGATGCCCGCTTGCACGTTCTCAAAGTCTACGTGGAGTTGTGGCTTGACTTCAACATTTTCTACGGAAAATAGTAAAACGGGTGAAACTGCGCTGAAGAGAAATATACAGCTGTGAGGTCGTGAATAAATGGAGGAAATTAGCTGTACAAGTAACGGGGGGGTGTGATATATATCATCAAGAAATGGGCTGAGCAGAGGGGTTTCTGGCGGTGGCCAACCTGGACCAACAGGTAGTTGACAGAGGTTAAGGTAGATTCCGGAAAAGGACTTCGTTTTTTCTTGCTTGAGAAATCAAGTAACAAGAAAAATGTTTCTCTTGTGATGGAATTCCTGCCTTGATGTGTGAGTGGTGATCTCCCCAAGTAGGGACCCTCAACTGGATAATGGGAGATAAAGAACAGTACCTTCACACTCTTGCCCCACATGTCAGTAGCTGAAGACTTAACTGTTTTCAAACTGTGTCGAGGGCAGTGTTTGGCCATTAAACAAAATGGTGACACTTTTTCTAACTCCTAAGGTGTTCTGCTACCTTTCTGTTTGTTTAGCGCAAACTTTGTAAGCACTCTGACTTAAAAGAATGATGGACCCTCTGGAATTTCCTAGGACACTTCGTACTTTCGGTGAGGTGTTGCTTGCAGTGATTTAACAGTCCTCTGCCCTGTGTCTTTGTAACAACAGGACAGATTTCGTATAATTTGTTTTTCTTTCTCTATGGAAAAATTGCCAAGTTTAGTCAAAATTGAAAAAGAAAACAAAGTGGCCCGTACGGGGATCGAACCCGCGACCTTGGCGTTATTAGCACCACGCTCTAACCAACTGAGCTAACCGGCCACCTACGGTCGCGCAACTTCCTAAATTATAACAAGAAATTGTTCTCTCTCAGAGTTTCTTTATTACTGGAAAGTGATGTGTCTGAGTCACTACATTCTTTCACAGAGTTGGTTTTTCACCCTTTTCCGATATGTGTCCTTTTTTTTTCATTCTATGACTCACGGAATTAACGATACCCCGTCCTCTCCTTTCCCTGTCCTCAAGCCAAGATCGTTTCTGCCCTAAAGGTCAGTCACATACTACAAATAGTCATTTATTAATGGGTTCCGGGCAATTTCCCAGGTTGCTCCTTTTCTGTCATCTCTTCACTGAGCGTTTTTTTATGTTCCCAATTCCATTTGTTGCAGATAAAGATGTCTCAATGTCTCAAAGCAATTCTGTTCCCCTTGCTACATATACAGTTATATATATAGTGGCTAAAAGAGCACCATAGGACAAATGAAGTGAACACTTTAAAAAACATAGTATCTGATTACACTGGGCAGGTAAAAAGCACCTGGAGATGCCGGGGATCGAACCCGGGGCCTCATACATGCGAAGCATGCGCTCTACCACTGAGCTACATCCCCAGTCCTGGCACGCCCTCTTCTGTAGCTCTCCCTAGTTCTTTAAAACAGATTCCCATCCCTCCACCCCCCCTCCCCACCTTCCGTGAAATTTAAGGTTTGCTGAATGCTGAAACAAATTCACTTTTATTTATCCGATAAAATTCTGAGATAGCTAATGAGCAGCATTCATCGGCTTTCCAAGTATAGAAAACCTTTCAGCCATCAGACACTTGCCAATACTTAACCTAGTGACTCAGGGATAGGACTACCTGGAAAACCTGACAAGAAAAAGGATAGCAGGACCCTTCTTTAAATACTTTATTTTATTTTCTCTTTCCTTTTTTTCACAGAAACTAAACAGTACTAAATCAAACAGCTCCCTGTGCCCTTCGTTTCACATTCAAGTGCCCAAAGCATGTCGCTGAAAAGATGATTTGATTACTCCCTTACGAGCACCAGTATCGGATCAGGTTACTTTTGAGTGTTTTGCTTGGGTCCAAGTGTGGATTATTTGAAATACTTATCTGGAAAGCCAAGGAAGGCGAGCATTCTGTTAGTTCTTGATTGGACTGAATTCAGTATAGTATAGTATAGTATAGTATTTATCTGTATATCATATAGATATATAGTATCAATATACATAGCGTTTATCAGAGATAGAGGAAGGAAGGGAGGGAGGGAGAGAAGGAGAAAGGGAGGGAGGATGTGGGTGAGAATGCTAGAATTAATATAATATGGTTAGACCTCGTTCTTAAAGCAGACCCCGGTTGTGGCTGAATTTTTATGGTAATTAAGTTATTAACAAGCATTTTTACATGACCTGCTCTTTACTGGAATCTCAGCTGAAACTTCTAAAATCGCTTTCTAGTTCAAGTATATGGATAAATAAACCAGAGTTGGTGTCGTTTGAATGTTTTGTGCGAACCCAAGTAGCTCAGTTTGTAGAGACTTTGATTTTTAATCGGAGAGCCCAGATTTCATGTCCCTCTTCTGGTGCCGTTATAATATATATATTTCCGTTCCTTCACTTGTATCCTAGTAAGTACAGTCGTTTTCTATTTTCCGCGGGGGATGCGTTCCAAGACCCCCAGTGGATGCCTGAAACCTCAGATAGTACTAAATCCTCTGTATTCGACTATATTATACATCGTGGTTTTTAAAATCTGATAACCAAAATGGCTGTTAAGTGACCGGTGGGGAGCGTATTCAGCGAGGAGATGCCGGACAAAGAGATGATCTCCCAGCGGAACAAAAATTTCATCACGCTACTGAGAACGAGGAGCTATTTGAAATTTATGAATTTTTTTATAACTGAGATTTTCCATTTACTGTTTTCGGATTGGTGTTGACAGGGATAACTGAAACGGCGGAAAGTGAAACCACAGATAAGTTGGGAGCTTCTGCAGTAAGAGAGAGGAAGGCAGGATCAAGTCATCGGCTGATTACCCTAAATAAATGAGGGAATCCTGAGCGGGACATAGGTCTTATAACCTAAGAAATGTTTGGAAAATAGAAAGGTCTTTTGGAAAGGGAGCCAAAACAGCTAGAACAGGAGTAAACGTTTCAGCAGCAATAGTCACAAGTTGTCAAAAGTTAAACTCTTTCTTGAAAAGGGAGAGGTTGGGGAGTAGAACAGCTCCCTCTTTGCTCCATTAGGGGGTCCCCTGCTTTGCTCAGCTCTGAGGATGCCCAGGTAAACTATGTGTTACTCAGAAATTGGGCCTAGTGGCAGTGGCTTTCAAATTTTTTTGGCCACGATCTACATTTTGAAGTTTAGTTTGCACCTCCACCCAGCCATACACATGTAACAAAAACAAAAGTTGCATGAAGGATGCCTTACTCTTATCACACACACACTGTTTTCTAATTATTTCTGATTGTCTTATTTTTAAAACCTCTGCTCCCCATCATTAAATTATCTTTATGACATCATCATCAGGAAACACTGACCTGTAATCATAAAATATCACATGTAGGGCAGGACAGTGTGTGCTGTACTAGGTGACCTTCCTACTTTGTCCTTTTTCCTAAACCCCAGTCCTCTCGCGTAGATTGACTCAAAGCCTCAAGTCACCTAAGCACTCAGGTACCAATGTTGTCTCTGACCTGCTAGAAGCCACTGAAGAAAAGAAAACATGGCAACCCTTGATTGGACTTCATTTTGTAATTGCCCAAAGCAGAAACTTTAGTCTAGCAGATCCAGAGGATAACAGAAAAATGAGAGTTTTCTTGCTATTAAAAATTGGGTTAGGTGCAGTGGCTCACGCCTGTAATCGCACAACTTTGGGAAGCCGAAATAGGGAGATTGCTTGAGGTCAGGAGTTTGAGGCTGCAATAAGCCAATATTTCACCACTGCACTCCAATCTGGGCAGCAGAACAAGATGCAATCTCTTAAAAAAACAAACAAAAATCAAAACAAAACAAAAAACAAGTGTACAAAACTTCCGGCGGGGAGGGAACAGAGGATACTTCCTAACAGTTGCCTCCTTAGCACAAGAGGCAGCATGTCAGTCTCATAATCTGAGGTTCTTCAGCTTAATCCTCAGAGAGTTTAGCATTTTATAGCAAGAAAAATACTGCAGAAAATGCAACCCAATGTAATTACTATTGCTATTAGAGATACACAAGAAATATCTCAAGTGCTGATAATTTCATAGCTTTGGTAAGTCCACACAGCTATAGATGCAAGTTTTCCCCATCCATAAGGGCCACTGAAGTCCACTTAAGTTGTTTAATTTATCTAATTTATTGCTTTACAATGCTTAGAATTCTGTATCAAAAAAAAGGAAGGAAACTTTCACTAACTTCAATTAAATAAGGCAGGGTGTCTCTCACAACCTTTTAAAAATAGAAGGTGGGAGAGGATAACAAAATTGAATACTAGTTCTAAAAGACATTGTGGTATCAGAGAATATGCCAAGTGGCAAAATACCAAATGTTGAGCTGCTACAGTGCTTGAGAGAATTAAGTATTTATCTATATGTCAGTATGTGTAGCTAGATGAGAGTGAAAAGACTCCACTTCTTCCTCTTCTTTTCATAGTCTTTAAGGAAGTTGGAGATAGTTAAAGAAGACAATCACTTGAACTTTTATGTTTTGCAGCTTGGATCTTAGTGGACAGAAACTCCAGTCCTATTTTGCTGACTGTTATATGTATTTCAGCAATAAGAATCCAGCTGCCTGCAATTGGTTGCTTGACAGATTTGCTAAGATTACTTCAATTCGAGGAGGCAATTATATATTAGACATCCATTAAATGACACTGGATTAAATTAATAGACATCATATTTCCAAACTTCACCATTCTTGTGATCTCTAAACTTTTATGTTCGTTTGTCTCCATTAGCCTGGGTATCTTCAAATACCAAAAACAAAATTAATTGTTGGGTGATAATTCTCAATGGGTCTCCCACATTTCTGCATGTCTTCCTATTAAGGCACTGACAGTGGTTTGCTCAAGATTATCTTTTCAGGGATGTTTATATATCAAACAGCCTTGGAGAATAGAGATAATGTCTCCATAGCAATTGGCATGCATTCTTACTGTTTGCTATATAAGAATTGGCATCCCCAAATTTGGGGTTCCTCTCCTGTAATACAACCCACTACAAATTTAGGTGTCATGTTGCCCTCTGGAAATTGGAACTGGAGAACCAGAGAAAAAGTGCTATAATCTGGCTATTGCTATTACTGTGAATAATTAACTGTCCTTTATCTCTGACCCAGGAACTTCATGAATTGTACGAGCATTTGAGAAACTGTGACAAAAACTTGTAAGCTAGCAAGTTGGGTAAAATCTCAGACCTTTCACAGTTCTTGAAACGCGTCAATCTCCCCTTCACTCCTCTTCCTTCTTGTGTATTTCTTACCTTGGCTAGTAACACAACCATCCACATAAACTTCAAAGCCGGAAATTTGGGTGTCCTTCCAGACTCCTTCCTGTTCCTTACTATCCGACCATATTCAATCTTCAAGTTTACCTTTTAACTATTTCAAAGGAAGAGTGCAGGGAAGTTTGTAAAAATCTTCTTTCCTTTTCTGCTCCCGTCCCATCATCCAAATGCTCTTGCCATCTCTTGGTGGGAGGAGCTATGGCAAATTGTCTTGTTTAGCAAAATGGCCAGCTCTTCCATCTCATCCTCTTAAAGTCCTGATTTCAAGGCTTGAATATATTTAGTCAGGAACCCCCCACTTTCAATGTTCCCCTTCTAATGAACACTCAAAGGCTAACTGACACAGAAGTTCTTGTTAAATTCAAATCTCATCAGGCTGTTCTCCAGGCTTAAGATTTCCAAGACTAACAGTATAAAATCTGAAATCCTTTGCACAAGAAAGAAGGCCCTTGCTGAACTGGCTTTGCTTCTGATGGTAAATTTTTCCACAACCCTCTTATTTGCTGCTTTTTTTTTTTTTTTGGATTCAAAAGAGCCACAAAAGTTTTATTTTAACCAGGTTTACCAAAAAAAAGTGTTTCATACAGCAAAACTAGGTTTCCCTTTGTTTTAATACATTAAAATGACATAATTCAATCAAATTCATCCATCACTTTCAAAGACACAGTGCAACTGGAAATATTTTAGTCACTGCAGTGAACATTTCTAAAAAGCAAATGCCTGCGGGTACTCCTGAGCCTTCAGCATGAAAAGAAAAGAAGCAGGCACCACAATTCTCTAAGGATGACTGTGTTTCTCACATTTTAGAAAAGCAATACAAATAGCTTTCAGGAGTTTCAATATACATTGTAACATGAATTACAACTCCCTCAGTTTGTTTGCTGACTTCTTAGATCAATTGACTTGAAGCTTCTAGTCAAGTGATCATTGCTTCTTTGCTAATTGCTGCTGATACTTTGTAGCATATACATTTTACACTTCTGTAAACAACATTACAAGTCATTTAATTTTGTGCTGAATATTCTTCAAATGACTTTAATAATACAATACTTTAAATGAGTCTTCAAATTCACTTGTTGTTATACCATATTGTTACTTTCTTCAACTTTGTCTACAAATGATCTAATTCCAGGTAAATTAGATAGATCCAAGGACTATCACTCTTCTAATAAAGCCAATGACCACAGGTAACAAGGCCCTGAACAAGATTTTAAAAATCCATAAATTTCAAAGATCATGCCTATCAAAGGCCGCCCAATAAGGACTAAATACATCACTCAGGAAAATTCCTGTAACTTTTATGTTTTTGAAAAAAATACCTGAATGTTCTTTCTAAACCAACTACAAAAGCCAAGCCAGTCACAAATAAAACATTTCCAATAGCCGGTAGTGCTTTGTCAAAAAAGAGAATCATTCCAAAGAACAGGAAAAACACTTCAATCCTGTTAATGCCATTCCTCTTTTCTGGGTGTCTGTTAAGGATATCATGGCTGAAGTGGTGACAGCAGCAGTGGCAGCATCTCAGAATGCCTGGGGTGGGAAAGCTGAGTTGGGAGAAATGAAGCCAAGAAGCAACCCAGATGAGAGCCGCCACGTATTCCCTCTTCTTGGCTTTTATGCTTCATCTAAATTAACTTTTGGAGGCTGGGTCTGTGGAAAGAGATGAGCATTTCTAGTTCTTCCCATCAAAGATCATGCTTGGAGCTAAATCCTTTGTGCAAATATTCCCTTAAATCTTTCCTTACACAGATGTGTGGTTTAGAAAACAAAGGCAAATCCTGGACCTTTTCACTTTTGCTTTTTTGCTACTCTTTCTTCAGATGAAAGAGGTTTTTCTCCTTTGCTGGAGCTGAATGCATCTCCTTTCTAGGTGAGTGAGGTCAGGGCCCTTGGACCTATCCTATTGCCTTGGCATACAATTGAAGCTCTATAAATATTTGTTGAATAAATCAAGGAACCAATCTTTAAAAGTATGTTTTCCTCCCTCATGCCTCCCCTTTCTTCCCACATCTACCAGGTTGACTACCCTTCCTTATACCACAGCTGGAGTGCATGGACAGCAGTATTTTAGTACTCATGTCTAATTGACTAAGTTACTGGGCTGAACTCTGATTTATCTTTGCACCCTCATCCCCTTGCTCAACATAGCTCCTGACAACTTAACAGGAGCAACTTTTACTGAATGAATCCAGGAGCACCCCTCAGAGTTGATGGTTGAAATTTATTGTCCCCTAAACAAGGCAGAGTAGTATGAGTACAGCATTCTGATGTTCCACTTGGGACAGTCTTAAAGTTTTTAACTCTCAAGACATCATGCAACTATTATAATTCTATCAAATAAATTTTAGCAGGTGTAATAAAAGTACTAATAAATGCTGGGTGTGGTGGCTTACTCCTATAATCCCAGCACTTTGGGAAGACTAAGTGAGGGAATTGCCTGGGCACCTTGGCGAGACCTCATCTCTACAATAAATAAAAAAATTAGCCAGGTATGGTGGCACATGCCTGTAGTTCCAGCTACTTGGCAGGCTGAGGCAAAAGGATTGCCAGAGCCCAGCAGTTTAAGACTGTAGTGGTCATGAGCATGCCACTGTACTCCAGCCTGGGCGACAGAGTGAGACTCCAACTCAAAAATTAAAAAAAAAAGTACTAATAAAATTACTAATCTCTACATTTATGGAGGGTTTTCAATGTGCCATACACTGCGTTAAACATGTTTGCACAGTTTCTTAACTTGAGGACTAGTGAAGTTGGATGGGGAAATTTTTTTTTACATCTTTAAACTGAAATGTAATGTTTCCTTCACTTATAAATGTTCCCCTCTAACTGAAATTTAACATTTCCTTTACTTATAAATGTTGACATCAAATTACAGTCTAAAGAGAAGTACCCATGGCTTCATTACCAAGAAAAATCATGTGTTTTTGTATTACAATACAGTTGTTACAAATATCCAATACTATTTTGAAATGAAGTTAGTTGTAAGATGGGTCTTGGTGTATAATATTTAATATGTTATGAGAAGCACACATATTACTCTATCGCAGATTATTTTAATTGATAATTTTTGTAGTATAATTGGTTTTCTTTGTAATCCTATGCATTTTTTTAATGCTTTAATAAATGTAATTTTGAAAAGGGATCCATGGGCTTCATCCTTAGGCCAGAGGGCTCCCTCTCAACTTAAAGATTAAGAAGTCCTGCAGAAATTCATCATCTTGTAGGAGACCTCCCCGTGCCGGCAGCCCTAACCAGTACTTGGAGTTAGAGCCGGGGCGAGAAGCCCCAGCAAGGCCTTTGAGGAGTTTGAGGGGAAAGACCGGGAGAGAACGTACAGTCCCAAGTCTCCCCCATGAAACTGGTGAATCAGGACGCAACTCAGAGCAGGCCGGCGCGAGGTGTCACCAAGACGCGGGACCTCCTAACGGTCCAGACCGGGTCGAAAGCGGAGAAGCCAAGCGTAGGGCGCTGGACTGACTGGCCTCGCCCTGGGACAGTTCAAATGGGGCTTTGAACATCATCTTGAAGGCCCAGCCCGGAAGTCTTTGAAGGATTTTGAGAAAGGAGTGATGTACATTTTACCAGGATTATTGTAACTGCTGTTGAGAAAAGAAGTAGGACAAGAGTGGATACAAGAAAGTAAGTTTCCCTCCCTCTTCTTTCCAACTTTTCCAAGGTCAGTGCCTCAGATTCGAGGGTCAGAAATTTGATTATTAAAAACTCTGGATTACTCAGACTGATTTATGTAAGACACTCAAATTATATTATGTCAAAATACTTATAAATCAGGATGTTAATATATAAATTTACAGATAGGAATATAAGTGCCAATGAACCAGAAAAGTGGTCAAAGAAGTTTAGCGACTGACTTATGATTTTCTAATTTACTCTTCCTCATTTCAGGAATATTTCTATCTTTAAAAATAGCATCCTCGTACAGAAAGAATATTCATTCTAGCTTTATGCTGCTGAAGATACACTAAAATTCTAAATTCCTTGACCACTTTCCCCTGAAATATATTGTCATCACATTACTACCCTTTTTCATTGGAAACAACAATTTCATGTGTAGAATACTGTCATTACTTGCATGTAATGGTTTTCTAATAGTATCTTGGAAGTTCCTTAATTTACTCAGAAGTACCAAATTATTATGAGTTATGTTTGAGATTTATGCCAGTGAGCCTCAACTGTTTCAACAACAAGGACTTCTAGATCCTGAAATTATAGTCCTGGGTCTTATTCTGGATTTTACCACACACTGTATGACCTCAGGGCAAGTTATTTAATCTCCGTTTGCCTCAGTTTAACTAAATGTAAAGATAAATGAGAATGATATTCAACTCATAGGGTTGTAGAAATAAAATTATGCTTGTAAGTCACTGGGCACACACAGTGTTTGGCAAACAAAATTCAATAAGAATTATCTTTTATTATAGTAAAAAATCTAACATGATTTGGTTATTTATCTTTTTTTATTCAAAAATCGTTTATTGAACATCCATTATGCACCATATTCTCTTCACATCTTTGCAAATGTTACTTCTTACTAGAATCCTTTCCCTACTCCTTGCCTGACTAACTCCCTTATGTTTTCCTTTCACTGTTCAGGTGTTGGTATGCTACAGGATGTCCTCTCTAAGACCTCTTCCTGCCTTGGCATCAGGCTTTAGATCTCCTGCAGTGTTATTACAACACAAAGCACGCGACTGTGTGGTGACCTCTCTCTCTATCCCATTTAACCTAGA
This sequence comes from Tarsius wallacei, assembly GCA_963574415.1. Lineage (NCBI taxonomy): Eukaryota > Metazoa > Chordata > Mammalia > Primates > Tarsiidae > Tarsius > Tarsius wallacei. The sequence continues at coordinate 42,195 of CAUYQG010154140.1, forward strand.
GCTGAGGATGTTTGTTATTTACCAAATAAAACAGAGGGAATAGTTGAGCAGATAAAGGATGGTAATACAGCATGACAAAGTAGAATTGCCAAAAATTTACTGCTACAAAGGAAAATATTGCTATTTTATTAGTGTAATTCTAGTTTTACTGTATATGTTACCAGTTTTAGTAAAGGCATCATATGGAGAGGCCTGGCCCTCAGTTTTGCAGAGTAATCAATTTCTTTTTTCAATTTTTCAGCAGAGATTAGGTTCTGGTAAATATGAATTTTGTTTTTCAAACCTCCAGTGGTGCTTTGTGCGTTCATATGCTAATTCAGTACATTGTAGTACTAATTATTTCTATAGAGTATCTCTAATTCTTTTAATAACCTTACTAAATAGATAATATTTCTTGCTTTATCACTGAGAAAATTGTGGCTTAAGAAGGTTAAGCAATCATTCAAATTTGGCATTCATTATTTACTGCCAAGTCTCTCACACCTCACATCCAATTCACTCTCTCCATGGCTCCCACCAGGTCAAAGTCATCAATATGTTTTATCTGGACTCTGTGACCATCTGTTTAACTGGTCTTTTCCCTTCCACTTTTGGCCTCTTACTTAGTCTATTGTCCATGCAACAGCCACACACATATGTACATATATATAAAACACTTTAGACTACGCCAGGTGTGGTGGCTCACACCTGTAACCCAGGCCTTTTGGGAGGCTGAGGTGGGAAGATTGCTGAGCCCAGGAGTTTGAGACTAGCCTAGGAACCATGGTGAGACTTTGTCTCTACAAAAAATTAGCTGGGTGTGGTGGCACACATCTGTAGTCCCAGCTACTCAGGAGGCTAAGGCAGAGGACCACTTGAGCCCAGGAGATTGAGGCTTCGATGAGCTGAGTGACAGAGTGAAACTCCAACTCAAAAAATGAAATTAAATAAATAAATAAATAAATAAATAATAAAACACAGGCTGATCACAGTGGCTCATGTCTGTAATCCCAGCACTTTGGGAGGCACAGGCAAGAGGATTACCTGAGCCCAGAGGTCCCAGACTAGCCTGGGCAATTTGATGACACCTCATCTCTACAATAAAATACAAGAAACTAGCCTGGTGTGGTGGTGAGCATCTGGAGTTCCAGCTACTTGGAAGGCAGAGACAGAAGGATCACCTGAGCCCAGCAGGTTGAGACTACGATAGCTGTGATCATGCCACTGCATTCCAGCCTGGGCAACAGAGTGAGATTTCAACTCAAAAAATAAATAATAAAATATCTCAGACTGTGTCATTGATTTGCTCACTCTAATGGCATCCCATTACTTTTAGAGAAAACAAGCTGTAAAATCCTTCGCCACACCAAACAGAATATGGTATGAAAAGCCACAAGAATATACAAATACAAGAATTCATGAGAGGTGGCCAGGCTGGATGTGGTGACTCATGCCTGTAATCCCAACACTTTGGGGGATAGAGGCCAGATGATTGATTGGAGCCATGAATTCAATACCAGCCTGGGCAACATAGTGAGTCTTCCCTATCTCTATTTAAAAAAAAAAAAAATTAGCCAGGCATGGTGGTGCATGCCTGTAGCCTCAACTACTCGGAAGGCTGAGGCAGGAAGATTGCTCACACCTGTATTTTCGGCACTTTAGTAGGCCATGGGGGAAGAAATGCTTGAGCCAAGCAGTTCAAGACTAGCCTAGGCAACATAGCAAGATGTCATCTTTACCAAAAAAAAAAAAAAAAGGTTGGGCACAGATGCATATGCCTTGTAGTCCTAGCCACTCAGGAGGCTGAGGTGGAAGGATTGTTTATGCCCAGGAGGTGGAGACTGCAGTGAGCCATGATAATGCCACGCCAACATGGTCAACAGAATGATATCTTGACTCAAAAAAAAAAAAAAAAAAAAAAAAGAAGGATGAAAAAGAAGAAGAGGTAACAAGTTTGCTGGATATAAAAGTTAAAATCAACATTTGCTAAAAACAAATTGTATTAGCCAAACACCACACAAAATAGTGCAAAAAGTCCACAGGAAATATTAACAAAAACAAGACATTTGTGGAGAAGATTATAAAACTTTATTGAAAGATATTTAAAAGTGGAGAGCTATATCATGTTCATGGATTGAAAGGCAACATTGTCAATATGACATGGCTTATCAAATTAATCTATAAATTCAATACAAATCCAATTATAATTTCAACATGACTTTTGGTTTGTTTGATTTAGAACTTGTGAACCTAATTCTAGAAGTTATATGGGAGAGCAAATGACTAAGAATAGCCAAGACACTCCCAAGAAGAAAAATGTGGTGATGATGTTGGAAGTAGAGATGGGACTGGTCAACATTATGACAAAATGTGGAGTCATCTTCATTTTTATCAAGATCTTTTTCTAAAGGTGTAGTAATCAGAACTGTATAGTAATGCCACAAGGTTAGACAAATTGACAAGTGAATCAGATTAGACACCATCAACAGATCCACACACATACAAAGAAACTCAACTTATGAAAGTGTCAGCGTTACAGATGAGTGGGGAAAGTCTGAACTTTTTAGTAAATAGTGCTGAGACAACTACTTATCCATAAGGAAAAACATATTAAATTGAACTTCTAACTCAAAACTTTTTACAAAAATCAGTTCAGGGCAGACTAAAGACAAATGTGAAAAGCAAAACTATAAAACTTGTACAAGGCAATAAAGAATAATATCTTTATGACTTTGGGTAGGAAAGGATCTCCCCAAGTCAATTTATATTCAGTTTTATAAGATACTTTTCAAAAACAGTTACTTCCAGCAGGATATAGGTGACAATCTATAATATTTTACAACTTCCAAACTCCCCCTCCCAATGCAAAAGTCAACATCTTTTGTTGCTATTTTGAACAGGAAAGGTTTTCAGAGAGTGTGGACACTTCACAGGAGACATAGATAAGCTTTTCACAAGCCAACACTGATATGGAGGAAATGACCTAAAACCCGCAGGATTCTCAATAGAGTGAATCCACAAACTGAAAACAGTAATCTTGGCTCTTTTAAGTGACTCCTCAAATATAATCACCAGAAAGCCCGAGTTTTGTTACCTAACACATATTATTTTAGGGGTGCTAAGGCCACACAAAGACTCTGTTTAGGCTGGATGTGGTGACTCATGCCTGTAATCCCAGCACTTTGGGGAATAGAGGCCAGAGGATTGATTGGAGCCATGAATTCAATACCAGCCTAGGCAACATAGTGAGACCTCCCTATCTCTATTAAAAAAAAAAAAAAATTAGCCAGGCATGGTGGTGCATGCCTGTAGCCCCAACTACTCGGAAGGCTGAGGCAGGAAGATTGTTTGAGCCCAGTACAGAGAAAGATCTTGTCTTTATAAAATAAAAGTAAAAAAAAAAAATCTTGGTTTCAGTTAAGTCTAAACTGATGGCATCAGGGAAGGAGAAGACATGAAGTTTTGCTTCCCCGTACTATAAGGCTTCTGTGTCAAAGTGGCTGACATGTATGAATGTCAGAGAATCTCTCCAGGCAATCAAGAACAATCTTCAAAACCAGACAGAAAATCCTCTTTCCCCCATTTCAATTCAGTTTCTAAGACACAGTCTATTAGTGATATTTGCCCTTTCCACAAAAGACAATAATGAAGTGTCCTGTGTGCTAACAACATAACTTATAAAAAGAACCAAAATTCTACATTTTTATAAAACTTGATTTAACAAAATAGTATTTCAAACAATAGAGTCACTAGAAGTACAGAGCTATCAAAAATGTACATTTCACTTGGCATCCCCAGTGCCTTCTGCTTTCTGGGACTGGACTGTAGAGGCATCTCGGTTTTTTGCAGGGTTGTTCCCATCCTTGCCAGCATCCGCTTTCCCCTTTCTCCCTTTGGGCAGCTTCTCTCCCTTCTTTGCAGGGACTTTTTTTGGTCTGGGCTCTGGTTTTGGAGGGGCAGGTTTAGCAGACAACCTTGCGGATCTCCTCTGTGGCTCATCCTTCATCTTTGTTTTATCACCTTTAGCATCTCCTTTTGCCTTTCTCTTGGGCATGTTGGCAGCAGGGCTGGGCAGGTGGCTTTGCTAGTCCAGGGGGTACTTCTGTCTTCCTCACACTGCTCCTGGAAAGATTTATTTAACAAGACATAACAAGAGTAAAGCACAAAGGGAAAGATTGACAAATTTAACATTAAAATCAAATTAGGCTATATTTGACTATATTTTATAACTTATTTTGTATTCTTCTATATATCAAAAAGATAGCATTAAAAACGTGAAACAATAAGTTACAGCGGGGCAAAGATATTTGTAACACATATAATTGACAAAGAATTAGAATCCAAGATAAAGAATGCCTACAGATCCAGAGAAAAGGACAAAAAGAAAATAAGAAAATTTAAAACTATGGGAAAAAGTGTTAACAGGTATTTCTTAGAAGCATGAGCAAGAAATAAGCACATAAAATATGTACTATGAGAAAAGCATATTAAACCCACAGGATATAACATTTCCTACCTATACAATTGATGAAAATTAAGTTGTCTAACAATATCAAAGGCACAACAGATATGGAGCAATCAAAACCCCTATGGGCCACTGAGTGTGTGTGTGTAAGCACACGTGTGTAGGCAAATGTGTATTTACTATGGAAAACAATGTGGTATTACGTAAAGCAATTTTACTTTTAGGTGTTTAGTTAGAGGGATTCTTGGAGGTGTGTACAAGAGATTCCTACAAAAATGTTTACAACATTACTGTAATTTCAAAAAACTGTAAAGCTCCTAAATGTCCTTCAATAGTAGAATATATAAATACGTTTAGTAATATCTATAAAAAGGAAAACTACTCAGGAGCAGAAACAAATAGGTCACAGCTACAGATAAAAACAAGGACAATCTCAAGAACATAATGCTGAGCAAAAAAAGAAAACAAGTTGCAGAAAAATATGTACAATATATAAACATTTATATATGTAAAACTATGACATGTTTAGGCTACAAGCATGTAGTAAAACTTCAAAAAGCAGGAGTGTTGAGAAAGGGACACGATTGCAAAAGGCAGGAAGGTTAGTCCAGAGATAAGGGAGCAAGGGTGCCATTCTCTTTAAACTGGGGAAGAGGAAGAGAAATGGCTAATGTATTCTCTACACAAAAAAGTTTTATATGTCTGCTCAAGAATAAAGATGCAACAAAAATATGGGTAGCCCAGAGTACAAACCCAGAGTCACACAGGTGGAAACAGAAAATGATTTGAGTTTGAGTAATTAGGACCTGGGCTTACAGCTGGTGTTTATGAGCACTGTGTGACTTTTTAAAAAGCTTTTGGACAAAGTTAGCTACTCATATCCTCCTCAGCCCTGAAAACATTTCCAGGGAAATTATGTAACTCTGTAAGCTGCCCCCTCTCCACAATGTTATATTTTAAGAAAAAAAAAAATCATCGTATCTCTAAATTGCTCTAGAGTTTTGATTTCTGCTGTACCTTAAAATCTAAATATAGTGGGCAAACATGGTCATACGTGAGCAAAATTAGATTTGATTTATATGTCCTGAGGCTAATAAAGTGACCATCTGTAAATGGTGCTAAAACAACAAATTATCCATGTTTCTTCCCATTTTTTCATTATAACAAGAATTTCTGAAAACTGCATTTTTCCTTCCTTTCTCCTCCCTCCCTCCCGCCCTCCCTCCTTCCCGCCCTCCCTCCTTCCCTTCCTTCCTTCCTTCAGAGGTAGAGGTGAGTTTATATAAAGAAGAGGGAAGAACCAAAGTGGGGTGTGCCTTACATCAGTCATTATTCCCTTGGTACTTTATAAGGCACTCTGGGAACAGGGATTAAAATGGAAACAATTCTGTTTTCATATTGAACAGCTCTAAACTGAAAAGCTAATGTGAAATTAGCCATATCCTTCTCTTCTCTCACCATACTCGCCCCTTGACTTCTTTTTTAGGGAGACTGAATTACAGAGGGGTCAAAAAGTAATGGTGCCACCGAGACATAAGGTAGTTCTACTGATCCAGCTTGGTAAGACCTGGTTTCTACAATAATTAAAAATATAAGCCAGGCATGGTGATACGTGCCTGTGGTTCCAGCTACTTGGAAGACTAAGGCAGAAGGATCCCTTGAGCCCAACAGGTTGAGGCTGCAGTGGCTGAGAGCATACCACTGCACTCTAGTCTGGGCTGCACAGAGAGACCTCAACTCAAAGAAAAAAAAAAAGTTCTTAGAAAACAAAAACTTTTTTTAAAAAAATGCAAATTCAGATACCATAAAAAAATTAAATTTTAAAAATTTTTGTAGAAGCCAGATCTTGCTATGTTGCTCAGACTGGTCTTGGATTCCCGGCCTCGGACAATCCTACCACCTCAGCCTCCCAAAGTGCTGGGATTATAGGTATGAGCCACAATGCAGGACCAAAAAAAATTTTTTTTAAGGAAAAGAATTGAGAAGGATGCCAGACATTACATAGGTGTATTCTGGGTATGGTAACATTATGACTAGAAAAGAATGGGTGAGAGAAAGAGAGATAGTCTTACAATGAAGGAATGAATGTCAAGAGACATTTTATGGCATGAAAATTACTTGGTCTAATAGTAGAGTGACTTGATTTACAACTATTACCCTAGTATAATTAATAACACTCCTTTTTACTCTCAGAAGTGCTCCAACTTGGACAATAAATGATACAGTTACCCTAAATATTCTGCAGATATTTTTAGAGACCTTTAAGTTACCAGAGAATGAAAGTGTTTAACCAGAGTGAGCTTTTGATTTAGGACACATTTTCCTAAGGAATGGACACTCCACACCATTCTCCTTCCATCTCACTCCAAAACTAATTCTCAGACCACCTCCTGGTATGGAAATGCTCACACAGTCTGTTTTCTGGGTTCAGTCTTCTTCAAGTTAGATAGATCCCTTGCAGACCATCCCAGGTAGAAGGCAGGGGAGGACTTATCTCCACATATCACAGCAGGTGACAAAATAAAGACAGGGAAAACAGGCCACTGCCTGGATGCTATATCTGAGTATATAAATATGGATTAAATTATTGAAACTCACCTTTAGGAAACTGATCAGGAGACCAGGTGGCTGGCTCTCCAGAGACCTTACAAATGTGGGAGAGAGATACATAAACAATGAAAAAGAGACAGAGAGATGGATAAAATCTCATTTCATTTCCACGAAGGACAACGGGGTTGGGAGGGGGTTGGAGAAGAAAGAACTCTCAACACAGAGTGTCAACTTAGAAGAAATTATTTGAGGTGAAGCAGAGATTTTTTAGGGCAATGAAACTATTCTGCATGCTACCGTAATGGTGTATATTACATAATGGTGGACATTATGCATTTAAAAAAGCCCGTAGAACTTTATACAATGAGTGAACACCAATGTAAACAATGGATTTTAGTTAATAATAGGCTATCAATATTGGTTCATCAGTTGCAACAACTGTAGAGCACTAATGCAAGTTATCAATAATAGAAGAAACTGAGGTACAGAAAAGGGTGTATGTGGGAACTCTGTACTTGCTCAGTTTTCTATAAACCTAAAATTGTTCTACAAAAAGGAAGTCTATTAAAAAATACATATGTTAAGCTTTCAGAAAAAATAATTTGTTAATTTTAAGAAATAGAAGATGCTCCTCTGTCTTCTCTCTTCCTCCCTCTGTCTTCCCCTCCCCCTCTCTTCCTCTCTGTTTTTGCCCTCTACCACAGGATAACACAGCAACAAGGCCCTTGCCAGATGCTGGCCCCTCAATCCTGGACTTTCCAGCCTCCAGAACTTTGGAATCTCACTCTGTCACCCTGTGGAGTGGGGCACACTCACAGCTACTACAGTCTCAACCTGCTGGGTTCAGATGATCCTTCCACTTCAGCCTCCCAAGTAGCTGGAACTATGACACACACCACTACACCTATCTGAAGAATGTCTGACACATTGATATCATGTCCCACACAGCCTGGGACAAAGATATCCATATATCTCAAAGAAAGTATAGTGATCAGCTTTCCATGTATCCATGCTCAAGAATTTTCCAGTTTATGGAATCCATTACAGGCTCAGATAAGACACCATCTCAGGGACAGTCTACAGTGTTGGGGAACGGTCCTCCAAGATGTAACTAAAAGGTACCTATAGAAACCTAAAAGAAACTTAGCTTATTCTTTAACCTTTTTGCCTCAATGTAACCATTAGAAAGCATTCAGACATTCTACTGCAGGACAAACAGCAGCCTATCCCATCCCCCTTGGCAAATCTCCTTCAGATACAAGATCAGGACAACCCAACCTTTCATGATTTAGCATAATAATCTCTAGTAAACTTCTGATTCCTTGTCAAGGCCAAAGTCATAACAGTTTGTGAGTTGCAAATGTCTGAGTTTGTGAATTGCAAATGTCTAACAAGTCTCTTGCAGGAAACCACCCCCAGGGTTAACCTAATCAGTCCTCTGTGAAGTATGTGACACAGATAAACCCCACCATGGCAGCAATCATGTGACTAACCCATCCATCTGTCTGCTGTCCATCACCTGACATCATCAGTACCTGTGCTTGTCCTTTGTGATGACATGGAAGCAGACCACTGCCCAATCACCTAATTATCTTCTCCCATCAAGGGGAATGGTTAAAAGGACTCAACCACAAGCAACCAGTGGCCATTGCCTTGCTAGAGTCTGGTGTGGCCATGTGCTCTGAGCCATGGCTATCGCCATGCTTCCTGGCTTTG
>CAUYQG010154144.1:0-17944 GCA_963574415.1 Tarsius wallacei
CCTGTAATCCTGCGCCTTGGGAGGCTGAGGTGAGTGGATTGCCTGAGCCCGCGGGTTCGAGACCCACCTGGGCAGGTGAAGCCTCATCTCTACAATAAATCAAAAAAATTAGCCGGGCATGGTAGCGCACACCTGTAGTTCCGGCTACTCGGAAGGCTGAGGCAGAAGGATCACTGGAGCCCAGCAGGTCGAGGCTGCAGTGGCCGGAAGCGGCCACTGTACTCCAGTCTGGGCGACGGAGTGAGACGCCAACTCAAAAAAGAAAAAAAAGAGATAAACAGGCACTAGAAGCAGGAGCGTCTGTCCCTCTAATGCATCATCTGCCCCCTACTCCCAGCTTTTCATGGGTTTAAGCTGTGTCTTTCCTTGCTGCCTTTGTGAGATCTTCTCAGCAACATGCAGATGACTTGCCACTGACAGAGATTCTCCTGCTTCTATTTCCAGTGCACAGAAGCCAAAAAACATTGCTGGTATTTTGAAGGACTCTACCCGACATATTATATGTAAGTACTTGTACGTTTCTGTTGAGCTATTCTGTGATTACATCTTTCTCTGGGAAAGATGTGATCTTTCTTTCTCTTGTTAAAGGTCTAGGTCTGGGTTGTGGGGCGAGGAAAGCACAGGCGTGGCTCAGCCTCCACGCCAGGTACCAGGTCTGCCTCACTGGAGGATGAGCGGGTGACTTCATAAGGGCGTCTGGCCCACTCAGACCCGTTACTGTGAGGACAAATATTGTGTGCCCTGTTCTGTGGTGCAGGTGAGCTCACATGTGATTAGTAAAAAGCTCTCAGGCAGATGGTGGCAGGAGAGCATCACTGTACACCTGATGGAGCTGGAGACAGGTTACAGGGGAGCTGACCTGGCCGCCTGGGGTCTGGCTGTAGAAGGCAAAAGTCATATTGGTTTTTACAAATTTTCCTGGGTAAAACAAGCGAGGAACATAGGAGTAGACTTATGACCTAGAGGGAGACAAGAAAACGTCCTCAGCTGAGCTGTTATGATTGTGTGTGCGTGCATGCATGTGTGAGTGAAATCACTAAGACTGCCTGCCTCTGAGGCCCCCTCCCCAGAGAGGTGCTTTCACAGCCTTGTGTGGTCCTTGGCTCAGGATGGGTTATACTTTTTTCCTGTGCCCACTCCTGCATCTGCCAGTCTCGCTCTAATTATGCATTGCTGCATTTCCTCCCTGCTGTTTTTATTATTTGTGATGTCTGCTGTGGTAGCCACTAGCTATTCAGAGCCTCCTGCCTCTGTGGCCAGATCAACTCTCCAGGTTATCAATTACTGTTTTGGATTGTGCTGTGAAATTCCATAGGTTTTGAGTGGAATGCCCCAACCAAATTTTCCCAAAAGCTCTATCTATTATTTTTAGTATTGAATTTTATAAAACCTGAGATCTTTCAGGAATGCACATATATTGTTTTCTAGCAGAAGGACTATTTTGGCATATAGGGGATCAAAAAGGGATATATTTTGATTGGCCAGAAGGTACATGTTTTAACCTGTCTTTCTTGAGGAAACCAGTGCAGGAGGGGAAGGTTGCCCGTCTATGAATGGGGGTGAAGCACAGGGAATTGGCAGTGTTCCTTGTCTTGGCTTCCTTTTGGCTAGCAGGAGTCTTAATACCCCATGTGGCAGGGGTCCTGGCAGAAAGCCCCTGCACCTGCAAAAAGGTAGATCCCATTTGGAAAAGGAAACAGCAGCATAAGGTCTTTGACTCTGATTATAGAATTGTCAGCTGAAGAAAAGTGGTTATAACAAGGAGATAAAATATTATGTGTCATGAGTGAGCTTTATTTCCTTGATTTAGCTTCTTACGCAAATGTGGGTCAACCACCTCCTCCTATGTGCTCTTTCTTGAAAACGTTTCTCTCCAATTGTTTTGTAGATCAGCTTTGTCAGAGGTCGTTGCTGTTCTTGTATTAACTTGTTCATTTTTTCCTTTATGTATGCATTCATTTTTTCACTATGTATTTTGAAAGTGTTTTTACATTGATGTAGACACACTTGGGCCTGCTGGTTTGGTTTCCTTTCACCTGTCTTTTCTTCCAATGTTGAGAAGAAGGATTCAGAGCCCCGCCCCACCCAGGTGCACTGTTCTTAAAAATGAAAAAGTCAAGGCACTCTATTAAAATACTGAAGCTCAACATAAAAATTACAACAGGTAACATTTATTAAGCACTAAATATAGGCCAGGCATTGTCTTCTATTCTGAGAGCCACTGGAGAACCCCAGCCACACCCACTAGTCTTCTTGGCTCTACCTCTGATCTTTCTGTTCCTCTCCTCTGTTCTGAGAGCCCTCATCTGAACCCAGGTCTGCTAATGATCATCTGAACCATTGCAGAAACTTCCTAAGAAGCCTCCTTTCAGTCTCTTCCCCATCCAGTTCTCACTTCTTTCTAAATTTTCATGTCACTTTTCTGCTTGAAACTATCAGGAACGAAGTCCAGTTCCTTAGCCACCTTTAAACAGTGGGTTTCCCAGATATTTGGCTCTATCTTCTTCCTTTATTGTGAGTCTCACGAGGGCAACAATCTACAAATATTTGAATCTCCAGTCTCTAGGATGGTGCCTGGCACCCAGTAGTCACCCCTAAATGTTGAGTGGATATATTTCCTTGCTGTTCCCACCGTGCAGGCAGTGTTGGCTCAAGCCAGTGGCTTTTCTTTTTTCTTTTTTTTTGAGTGGATTGCACAGTTTATTTCCAAACACACTCTTAGGATGGGGGTGGCCTACTGGCTCCATCTACATACCCTTCCTGCATTTGGCTTAGTCAGGAACTCCTTTCTCCTTACCCCAGACCCTTAGGCTGTACAGGGTAGAAAAGGCTTCTCACTCCCACCCTAAGGAGAGATCTAGACAGGTGGGGAGTGTGAAGGGTGTGGGTGGGGGGCCAGGGTTCAAGTAGTCACAGTTCCTCCATCCATGCCCCTGATTACACTGTGCCCGAGCCATAGGGATGATCCCATTTCGGGGATTCCCAGTGGTGATGATCACCCTTCTCCTACCCAGAACCCTCCAGGTGAACTCCCTACCCCTTTCCCTTGAAGTCTGGGCAAAGAGTGGCCCCAGGACTCTTCTCACCCAAGGCCCCCAGGAATGGGGCAGGGGTTGTCACCTGTAGTAAATGGGCTGGGGGCAAGTGGTTCTAAGAGGAGAGGAAGGGAGAGAACTGAGGAACTTGGGAGGCAGGCTTGAAGGCTCCTGCTGGGTAAGCTCGGACAGCTCCTGTCTGGACTTCCACCCCCACCCCATGCCTATCCCCCAGGCCCAGAATCCTTGAAAGTCAGACATAATGGCTTTATGGAGTGGGGGAATGGGATCAGGGGAGATAAGCAGGACCTCGGCCCCCCACCCCCAGACAGTCCTGCACCTGGGAGACATGATGTTTAGGGAGGGCCAGGACTGGACTTGAGTCCCAGCTCTCAGGCTCTGACCTTCCAGAGTAGCTGAATGCTGGGGACCACAGGGTAGACCACTAACCCACATGCCCCAGATGTCCTGGCCTTGGGCAGAGTAGTGGGAATGGCATGGAGGGGTTCTCCCAAAAGTATGATGAAAAGCCAAAACCACTAAAAACTGCCTGGTTAGAAGTGGCTCCCGGTCTCTTGCCTTCCCAAGTTATGGATCACCCCAGCAGACAGGGCTAAGGGGGTCCCAGAGAGCCAAAGGAGGAGGCTACAGCCCCTCTCTGACAAGGTATAGCCCAGAGAGGGGGCCTATTAGCACCATGCAATGTTAGGGTGCCTCTGTAGCCCGACTCATCCCTGGGCAGGGGCCCTTCAAAGCTAGAGTGCCCACTTGCCAAAGCTTCTGTACTCTTGAGGGGGCACCCCTGCGTGGGAGGGGGAGGAGCAGAGGTTTGGCGTAAGTCCAGACAGGGGTCTCGTTTGGGACCTCAAAGGGCTCCCTCAGTAGTCATGACTTGAAGAAGCTTCATACGACAAACTGACCCAGCAGAACCAAAGCCAGAACCATTAGCACGTTCAGGATGGGGCCGTTGCCCAAGCTTAGGGCTGCCACCCAGCCGCCCCTCTTGCGCTATCCACTGGGCAATGCAGTGGTGCAACATGAAGTCGACCACGAAGTGGGTCACCCGACCAGGAAGCTAGTCCGGCCACGCTGGTAGATGTGTAGGGCCAGGCGGTAGCTGAAACCCAGGAGAGCCACCACATGGCCCCAGTTGTTGCCACTTTCAAACAGATTCGTGGCAGTCTGGGAGCAAGGCGACCATCTCTGGGTCGATAGGTGCAGCTGCCCCTTCGGCCTCCTGCTCCTGCTGGTGGCAGTAAAAAACGTAGCTGCGGAAAACCTTCTCCGTGTCCTGGGCTACCCGCTTCTCAGAAGCGGGGGGCAGGGTAGGCTGTCTGCACCCCTGTCTGGGAGGACCTGGGCTTTGCCCGGATGCTACTTTTCAGGTCTCGGTGGAGGACAGTGTCAACCTGCTGGGATCCTGACGCAACCCAGAAGGGCGAGGCAGGGCGAGACTGGAGTTCCCAAGGAGACAGCGGCTGTTCCCAGGGGCTGGGTACAAGTCCGGCTTCCAGGACCCCAGGTCACTGCGTTCCTGGTGTCTGGATGTAGCCTTGGCTGGCCCCTGCATGGCTCGAGTGACCTGTGAGGCTCCAGTGAGCATAGAGGAGCCTGCTGGTGGCTATTCATCATTCCCTGACTCTCAGGCTGCAGACTCTTCACTTGTGGACAAGCCTCCCCTGGCTCAGTCCCCCGCCTCTATGAGAGCTTGCTCCTCTTTTCCTGATGTGGCTCTAGGACCACTGGTTAGTGTTCACTCACAGCACTGGTGGGCTGCCTTGTGTGCCTGGGGCAGGGTCATGCCTTGTGCACGTCTGTAATCCTGGTGCTCAGCGCAGCGTGTGGCACCTGACATTTGTCTTTATGTTTGTGCAGTTTATATTCTACCAACTTCCCTCCCTGCCTTCACATCCCACATTCTGGCTCCCTTTTCTTAGAACAGATTTTAAGAGTGTGGGTTCCAGAGTCCTTAATACCAGGGCTCAAACATTGGCTCTATTACTTTTCCTTAAATGAGGTGAAGTTCACAGAACAGAATTAACCATTTTATGTGAACAGTGCGGTAGCAAGATTGCATTCCCGATGTGGTGTGGTCACCACCCCTGGCTAGCACCAGACGTTTCATTCCTCCACTCGTCGTTCACCAGCTTTTTGACCTTGTCAGTTAGCTTCTTCCTCCGTGAAATACCTGTGTCAGTAGCACAGGGCCTGCATGTAGTCAACACTGAAATCCTATATGAATATAGCTTATGTCTCTCCACATATGCTCATGAGATTAGGTCGTCTACAAGCTGAACTTGTCACTTCCTTGCATTTGTGAGGGATGACAGTGTCCTAACACAACAAAAACCCAGTATGGTGCCAAGGAGAGAATCCTTTTTTTTCAGGCAGCCAGCACACATGTGGTGACTGATCCACATCTTAGGCAGTCAGGACCTTTAACACTCAAAAGCTCTTCTTGCTTTCCATCAAGTTGGGATAATGAAGCATTTTTATCCAAGAGGAATGAAGATAATTGCTTAGCTATATTCTGCTCCATCTGAGCTTGTCTCACTCAAGGGTGGATTTGCTGTAGGCCAGGTGGTAGCCACAGAAAGATTACAACCCCCACTAGAAGTGCTTAGCCTGCAGGAGACATGGCTGCCTTGAGAATTAGCCTCGCAGGGAATGTTACCGTTCCCTGAAGCTGACTCCGTGGTTCCTGCAGTGTTGGCGCTGATGGTGGTGCACGTAAAGGCAGCTCATCTATCTGGTCCAGGCTCACCCTGCTGCTCCAGGCCTGGGCAAGATACATCAGGCTGACAACCTGCCACTGCTCACTGCACCTGACCCAGCCTCTGGACACATAGTGGGCACGGTGCTGTCCCAGGGTAAGGGATGGCTGCATTTCATTGATTTAGTCTGCAAGTTTCTTTTGTGTGCCTGCTCTGTGTCAGTATTGGCGTGCCATGGTATGCAGGACAGAGAAGGTGCCTGTGCCTCAGGGGCTGTCGTATAATATTGTGAGACAGCCCATTGCTTTTGAAGCCTCTAACCTTACATCTTAAAGCCCACATGGTAGAGTAGATCTCATTCTAGAAGAGCATGCCCAGTGTATTCTGCTTTTCATTTTATCTGAGCAAAGTACTTTATGTGGTTCTCCAAAACAGATAATTCCTTACAAATATGTTGACTCAAGACAGTGTCCTTCTATTTTATTATAGGTCCCCCCTGCCCCCCGCAGAAAATATATTTCAAATGACACCTCTGTTTGTGATTGTAACTTACTGTGTGTAATGCACTGGGGAGAGAATATCTAGGCTGCACACTTTTTTAGAAATTTTACTCTTATATGTGAAAATCTAATTTTGTTTTGTCTTACTGGAAATCCCAGGAGCACTCCTTTTCCTCCCCACTCTGCATGTCCCTGAGTTTTATTGTAGCGTTCTGACTATTAAGCTAATAGAGGCCAATATTTTAAAATGAAACCCAAGTTTCCACTGTAACTACCTAGACATACAAAATTACTCTCACCTGTCCTGATTTTTTATGCTAAGCAATCTCTCTCTCTTTACCTTGCATCAAGCTTTTTAAAAATTTTATTTAATTTGTTACCTTACCAGTATTGAGCTAGAAGACTGTATTATATGTATAAACAAGATATTCTCCTTATTTTTGAAGAAAAAGATCCTTTGGGATCTGAACGGAAAAGCAACACCGATTTCCTCCTGTTTTTTGTTCTTTCCCCCTGCTGTCACTTCACTTTCTTCCTCTCTTGTCTCAGGCTGTCCTTTCAAGAGCTCTTAATTAAAACGTTTTGTTTTAGAGCTCTTGTGCTTTGTTTCAGAGCTCTTAGCGACTGTATCGATTAAAAACAGCAAGTGGTTGTGTGGCCTCACCACTCAACCACTCTTTGCTTCTTGCACTTTCTGTTGGAGTTGTCCTTCTCTTCAGGACTTGCTCACTCAGTCTCGCTGTCTGCGGAGCTTGGGGCATGTATGCGTTTCTGTGAGGCAAGAGGCCTTAAGGGGCCTTGCCGAGGAGCACTTCGGGGACATGCAGGCACAGGTTGTGGGATCCAAAGGAGTGCTGTTTCCTCCCAGTCCAGGGAGAGCTGCAGACAAAGGTGGCATTTGTCAGAGAGGAGTTTCAGTGCAGTTTCCTCTCCAGAACTCACTTGGATGCCAGGGTAGCTGTGGGAGGTATGGAGTTGTCTGCTGCCTGTTGCAGATTCTGTGCCTGGTGTTCCTGCATGTGCAGAGCAAAACTGAGTATTCTGAGTTCACCTGCTCTCACCAGCGGAGTGATCTGGCAGGTTACCTAGCCCACAGGCTTTAGTTGTCTATATGACAAAGGCATGGTCAGAGTAAGTACCTCACCCGCTTGCTGTGAGGTATAAATATTCTCTTGCCCATGAGATACAGAGTAAGGACTGAGTAACTATTTGTAATATTTATATTATCACTAATATCTGTGGTTTCATTGGCAGATTTTAACGCACTGAGGTGATGTTCAGAGGTGACCAGATGGATCCTTTGACTTTGCACTTGGGAGCTGCTGCCTCCAAGGACAAGCTTGCCCTATGGTGGGGCATGCTCTCAGTGACTCTCTGGGAGGGGGCCCTCCCTAGCCTGTCTCCAGTATCTGCCAGAGCTTACCCAGGGGCTCCCTTGTGCCCGTGTGGATGCTGCCATGGCATGCCCACCCCGTATGGGGAGTGAGGGGCCTCTCGGCTCAGGAGCAGCATCTGTTGTCTATAAGAAATGTCACTCTTTCCGCTGAGATTTTCCAGCCTCAGCTCTCCTCAGCTCCCCAGGGGTTCTCCGGCCACAGCCACTGCCTGTGGAAGGACTGGGTGTCTGGAAGAGCAGAGGAGAAACGACTTAAGAGGCAGGAGCGGGTAGAAGATGGCCGGTCCTTTGCTTTGTGCTGGGCATGTCTACTCCAGAGTTGACAGAGGTAGGAGAGAATCACGTGGAGGGGACAGCGGCACTGCTTGGCCCAACTCACCCCCAAGAGCTGCCAAGACCCACCCACTTGAGGCAACTTGAGGCAGAGCTGGACTTGAAGACCCACCCACTTCCTGCCGTCACACCAGGAGAGAGCAGAGGCTGGCCCTGAGGTGTCCCTGACTAGCTGAGACAGTGCCCACTCTGTGCCGGGGAGTCCTGGGGGATTATGATTCAAAGCCTGGGATAATGATAGCTGGCATTTAGGGAGTGCCCACTCCATATGGGGCTCTTTCCTAAGCATGTACCATGTATAGTCTCTTCCAGAAAGCTCGTGACAGGAGTCCTTTTCTCTTCCCTTCCCTCTGTTTCATTGAGGGGGTGTACTCCTCTTTGGTGCTTGGGTACCATGCTCCTTCACAGGACTTACTGTTGCTGAAATAAAGCATCCCTGTCGTCCCTTCCCTAGAGTGGAAGTCCATCAAGGGCATGGGTTCTGTCTTCTGGCAACACAGGCGTGGCTTCTAGAAGACATTCAGTGTACCCACAGTAACTGAGACAAATAGGGGCCCAGAAGGGGGTTGGAGACAGAAGGAGTGGTTCTGGAAGCATTATTTGGGAATGGAAAGTGTTTTAGGGGCTGGAAGTCAGGAGACCTTCTCAAGTCCAGCTCTGCCTCAAGTTGCTGTGTGATCTTGGGCAAACCTCCTAACCTCTCTGAGCTCCAGTCTCCTTCATCCTGCTTATTCCGTGACACTCTGGCTGGCTGCTTAGGTAACTAGAGCCTAGAGAACAGAAGATGAATGACCGAGCAGGCGTGTGTGTTGTGGCAGAGACAAGTGAGCAGTGGAAGCAGCGGTGTGAAGTGGACTTGAGCTCCTTGAGGATCCAACATGCTTGCCAGGTACAAAGCCACCACATGGTATTTCCTTTCAAAGCAGCGAGAGCGAGACTTCTTTCTTCTTCGGGTCTTGGACCTTACCCGACAGTGGGGAAGAGGTACTACTTCCAGTCAGGCAGCGAGTGGGTCTGGGAGCCTGTGCATGCTCGCTGGTTTATGTTTCAGGTTCCTTAGACGTTGTATATGAGTATGTCCTCTCTTACAGCCAGGCACACAGCCTTTTCTTCAGACAGTGACTTTTTCATGCATTTTTAAATAAGCTGGAGGAAGCTGATGATTTAGCTGTGCAAGTTCCTTAATCTTTATGAATTGAAACGCATGTGGTGTCTCCCATAAAACTGAGGGTAGGTTAGAAGTGAATAAGTCTTCTTGATTGGACACCAGTGATTTAAAAGTGAGACTAGACTGGGCTTGGTGGCTCAGCCTGTAATCCCAGCACTTTGGGAGGCCAAAGCGAGTGGATTGTCCGAGCCCTCAGGTTCGAAACATGAGCCTGCAGATTCGAGACCAACCCAGGCAACTTGGCGAGACCTCGTCTCTACAACAAATCAAAAATTAGCCAGGCATGGTAGCGCATGCCTTTAGTTCTGGCTGCTTGGAAGACTCAGACAGAAGGATTGCCAGAGCCCAGCAGGTCGACGCTGGGGTGACTATGAGTGTGCCACTGCATTCCAGCCTGGGCGATGGAGTGAGACTCCAACTCAAAAAAAATAAATAAATAAAGAAGGAAAATTACAAAACACTGTTCACAGAAATCAAAGATGACACAAACAAATAGAAAAAAATTCCACGCTCATAGATTTGGAGAATGTCCATCCTACTCAAGGCAATCTACAGATTTGATGCAATAGCCATCAAATTACCAGCATCACTCTTCTCAAACCTGGAAATGACAATATAGAAATTCATATGGAAACATAAATGATCATGAACAGCCAAAACAATCCTCAGCAAAAGAAAAAAATTGGGAGGTATCACACTTCCAGACTTTAAGCTTTATTATAAGGCTACAATAATCAAAACAGCCTGGTATTGGTACAAGAACAGGCATATAGATCAATGGAACAGGATAAAGATACTTGAAGCAAATCGTCAATTTCTCAAACAATTCATCTTCAACAAAGCCTCCACTAATAACCACTGGGGAGAGGAGAACTTATTTAGTAAGTAGTGCTGGAAAAACTGGCTGTCCACATGCAGAAGATTAAAATAAGATCCCTACCATACACAAAAATCAGCTCTCAATGCATCAAAGACCTAAATGTAAAACCTCAAACTATAAGAACACTAGAAAATGCAAGAGACACCCTTATGGAAATTGGAACTGGCTAGCAAATCATGATCATAACCCAAATGCCTATGTCATAAGAGATAAGATAGACAAGTGGGACCTCATCAAACTAAAAAGCTTCTGTAAAGCAAAACAATCAAGAGAGTGGAATGGGAAAAAATATTTGCCAACTGTATATCTGACAAAGGCATAACATCTAGCTTCTACAAGGAACTCAAACATATCAAAAAGAAAAAAACAAACAGCTCTATTAAAAAGTGTTCCAAAGATATGAATACACACTTCTCAAAAGAAGACATATAAGCAGCTAAAGAAATGCAAAGTAAAACCACATTGAAATACCACCTAACTCCAGTTAGGATGGTCATCATCAATAACTCAAAAAAATAGCCGGGCTCGGTGGCTCAGCCTGTAATCCCGTGCCTTTAGGAGGCTGAGGTGAGTGGATTGCCTGAGCCCGCGGATTCGAGACCCGCCTGGGCAACTTGGCGAGACCTCATCTCTACAATAAATCAAAAAATTAGCCGGGTGTGGTAGCGCACACCTGTAATTCCGGCTACTCGGAAGGCTGAGGCGGAAAGATCGCCGGAGCCCAGCAGGTCGAGGCTGCGGTGGCCAGAAGCGGCCACCCACTCCAGTCTGGGCAACAGTGGGAGACTCCAACTCAAAAAAAAAAAAAAAAAAACCTCAAAAAACAACAGATGCTGGAGAGGATGCAGGGAAAAGGGAACACTTCTACATAGTTGGTGAAAGTGTAAACTAGTACAACCTCTGTGGGAAACAGTGTGGAAATTCCTAGAAGATCTAAAAATCAACCTTCCACATGAGCCAGCAAATCACTCTACGGGAAAGATACCTGCACGTGCATGTCTGATTGCAGCTTTATTCACAATAGCAAAAACATGGAACCAATTGTGCTGCCTATAAAAAATGGACCAGATAAAAAAAAGTGGCACATATTCACAATGGAATATTATGCGGCCATAAAGGATAAACTTATGGACTTCTCAGCAACTTGGATGGATTTAGAGTCTATCATACTCAAATGATTTAACACAGAAACAAAGAATTGAGTGCCACATATTCTCACTCATAAGTGGAGCCTGAACAATTATAATACTATAAGAAAGGGATTGGCAGTAGTGGCAAATGCCAGGGTGAAGGAGCTTCATTAATAAGGGTACCTGATCTCAGACCAGGTGACATAGGGACCAAAGGAAGGCCCAAACTTTACCTGTACAACGACCATCGGTATACCTAACTCTGAATTGTACCCCACATGTTCAAAATAAAAATAACTTTAAAAAAGAATGAATGGCTAATTGCTAGAATTAGCATACTGTACATCTTGAAGATATGTCAGAGACAAAGTCCCCTTCTTAGTGATGGTGCTACTTGAGAGTCAGAGCAAACACTGAGCAAATAAGTAAAAAAATGCTAGTGATTTATGAGTGCTGTGGTGAAAATTTAACAGTGTGGCATGAAGGAGTTAGACTGGGAAAATACTGAGATTGAGTTGTCTGTGAGGGCCTATCCGGTGGATATTCAACCTGAGATCTGAATGGCAAGATGGAGCCAGCCACATGATGGAGGAAAAGTTTCAAATGGATAAAAGCAGATAGTGCAAAGTCCCTGAGGCTCAAACCTTCATTTCTGCTGCTTATAAGGCTAATCCAGAGAGACATTACCTACAAATAAATCATCACTAAACAATCCAGAATGAGCCAAAAAAATATTTTTAGTAAGAAAGTCAGCTATAGCACGGATCAACAGGAAACAGATTATATGCAATAATACATGTAACTACTTGAACTTAGAATGTTTTGCTATATGATTTATTTAACATTTATATTCATTCTCATTTCAGAAAGAATTTAAGGCATTTTTCCAAAGAAGTGTAATTTATATTCAAACTGCATAAATAAGCAAGAAGTGAAGTGAAAAAGATAAAGTAAAATAAGGTGAAGACAGTAGTGGGAATATAATGATATAAATGCTCGTGATAATGGCCTATGTGAGTTTTCTAGAAGCCTATGGCAAAAAAGAGGAAAAGATGACATTAATTGCACAACACATATAATTATATAACTATTTCTGACAGCATAAAATTACACAGTAGTTCTCATAAAAGGTCGCTGCCTAATGTAATGAACATGTCACTCCTTAACAGTCTTCAGTGGACAAAACTGTGTTTTCATTAGTCTGGTTCTTATAATGATCCTAAATAGAAGACTTCTTCAATCATTCTCTTATACATAACTCAGTGAAAGTAATTCTTCCATGAGCCAACCTTATGCAGAATGGGTATCCAGGTCACTGTTCACAAATTTTATGCTAAAATACATTTTTTAATAACTTAGAAGTTAGTGTACATGAACCTCACAAATTATTCCCTAGACATCATTTCTCAGAACTGAACTACTAATAAACCTAGTGATGCTGATCTCTATCTTGTATTTCCTGCTAATCTGTAGATTGTAGAATATTGCCAGTTGTACACAGACCTCAATGCCTTAGCTGAACGTTAAGTAAGGCTTATAGTTAAAATCATTTTGTGAAAACTGGAATTTTCTGAGAAGCAATGAAAAGGCTTAGAGCTTTCACAAAGTAGAGTACTTGTCATCTGTAAAAACTTAACTTTATTGAGTTGGGTGCTGTGGTTCACACTTGTAATCTCTGCACTTTGGGAGGTTGAGGTGGATGAATTGCTTGAGTCCAGGAGTTCAAGACCAACTTGAACAACATAGCAAGACATCTCTATAAAAAAAAAATTAAAAATAGGAAAAATAAACAACATTATTGTATACAATATCATTGCTATACTAGTAGGAGGAAAGATATACCAGAGAGTATCTCAATAAATATTTTTCATCAAAATAGAATAATAATATTCTACACGTAATTTTTAACTACCATTTTATATAATAGCAAGATGATTATACTATTTTTGAATTAAAAAACAGGAAAAATATAAGATGAACAATACCAGGTTTTTAGAGAGAATTCTTATAAATTAAAAAAAAATAAATTAATTGATTAATGAATTAACATGATAATGTCTCAATATCATACAGTTATGATAAATCTTATCCAATGATGTTCACTTTACACAAGTAGAATACGTTGTTTCAATATACAGACAAATCAAATATATTCTCCCTGCAATATGGCTGATCAGTATGAATTTAGATCAATATGTTCAAATACAAAGATTAAGGGTGTATTCAAAAAAGAAACTTCTCTTTTTTACATGAAAGGAACAACTTTCAACCTAAACTTATCAATATGTCTCATGTAGAACACTATCTATACCAATGAGATCATTTAGATATTTTTAATAATTTATTTTTAGATGCTTTATTGTTAATAACTTCCAGGAACAAAATAACAACAGAAACTGTTTTACCTAATAATGCTGACCTTTACTTGATGCAGTTTACATACCTGATTCAATGGCAAATTTCTGGAAAACTAATCTCTGAATCTGAATTTCAAATATGAACTTCTCATTCCTAGTTTTATAATGATGGCATGCGTTGATGAGTACAAAAATTGACCAGTCATATAAACAGAAATCCAAGGTAGGCTTTTGCAAAATTGTCAGAATACGATAGTTCAAAGTACCCAAGTAAACTACTATTTTTTAAACATACATGAATGTTTAAGACTTTTGTAAAATTGTTAGTATATAATAGTTGAGAGTGCCCCAAGTATACCAGTATTTTCTAAACACACATGAGTATTTGTGTTTATACTTCTCAGTACATAATACAGCACCCAGTAAATATGCACTAAACTATATAAATGAAGTTTCCAATACCATGCACCAAAGCATTTAATAGCTGTTGAAAAGATGATCAAATCTAAATGAATTTTCAAGAAAGTAAAATCTCTCATAGACTACTGAGAATATTCTCAAACTCCTAGTAACAAATGATTATTCATGCACAAACCATACATTTCAGAATCGACAGGTTGGTCCTGATTTTTTCATTCACACATACCTCGGACAACTGTTTGGTAGAAAATCCACTATGTATCAGACATTTTCTAGGCACCAAGATACATGTGCAAT
Source organism: Tarsius wallacei (assembly GCA_963574415.1). NCBI lineage: Eukaryota > Metazoa > Chordata > Mammalia > Primates > Tarsiidae > Tarsius > Tarsius wallacei. Next base: position 14,231 of record CAUYQG010154144.1, read on the forward strand.
TTTAAAAACTGGCAAAAACAAAAAACAAAAACAAAACACCTTTAAGGAGTTTATCTTCTAGCAGCAATAAAGAGAATATTAACTCAAATCAAAAGAATAAGTCCAATGACAAAAGTTCAAATGATAATAAAAAAATATGAAGGGGAAAAAAAGATGTTCATACAAGAGAGTGACAGAGAGTCACGGTTGTGAGTGCTATTTCAACTAAGGGTGACCCTGATTGCTACCCTGAGATACTAAGAGATAGTCTGTATTGTTTTCTAATTATATGGCATATTTCCAAATTTTTCCAAAGTATATTTTCACAGTAGCTCACAAGGTCTCCCGTCCCCACTGACAAACACACACACGTGCACATTCCTCTGCCAGGTGCTGCTTTCCTTCCCATCATCGCTGGGACAATTTTTCCAGAGATTCCGGAGCTACAGCCTATACAAGCAAATGCACACTCTGACTTCTAATCTCAGGATACCAGAAGGCCAGCCTCCAAAAGCCTTTCTCCACCTGGTCTGTCACTGGGTCATTAATATCAACAGAAGACAGAAGAGTACCATCTAATGTGATGGCAGGCAAAATGTACTGGGTGTCCACCAAATGCCAGACACAGAGTTCTTTAGAATTTTTTCATCTCATATATTCCTCATAATGTCCCCTTAGGTATTGTTTTGCAGATCAAGACACCAATGTTAGCCAAGACTCACTTGCACACAGACAAGCAGACAGTACGCGATAGCTAAACCTGAGTTATCAAAGATAACTCTGCCATCCTCCCAGATACAGCGGTGTCATGCGACTTTCTCTCTATTAAATGCAAATGCACTTGGGGAGGGTGTACACATCACACCTTGCACTTCAGGGTGAATTATCAGCCCCTCTTTTGAAAGCAGATATTAAAAAGGGAAAAGGATGGCTGAAAGCTAATTAAGGTAGACAAGTGCATAATTAAAAGCTATTTGCCATACATAGAGGTCAATTAATAGGATGGGAGATACTTTTCTCAAGGTCTTAAAAGAATGTTAAGATGTTATTTGCTAATTGGTTCTACTTCAATGATTTTTACGGAAGGAAAGAATACACAAGTCAATGCTCCGCTAACTTCAGTAGACATCTGCTGAGCCCCTGCTTTCTAGCCTGTGCTCCCCTAGACACTGTAGTAGTTGCACAATAAAGCCATAAAGCAAAACATGTGTTTCCCACACTAAAGAATTTAAAGTCTACTCTGAGATGTAGGACATGATACAATTTATGAAGAAATATCTTTTTTCAGCAGATACCACACTCTTTCTATCTGGATAGACTGTCCTCTTCCATTGGGAGGCAGAGAGGAACGACACAGAAAGTAGGGGCACTACTTGGACCAGTCACATCAATCCACTCAACTCTGATGGTCAACAAGGGCATGATGATACAGTTCCATCACTCGCAAACCCAAACGTCTTTATAATTATTTTATTCCAAAATAAAAAGATTCTGGAACAATAAATTGCCCAGAATAGGGCCGTGATTGTTGGCTGTATTATCCTTTCAAATAAAATAAAATGAATTCTACAGAATGGTACTATAATGTTATAGATTAAATATTTGCATTTCTAATTAATCACATTTCTTTTTATTGAAAACTATAAATGTGACATACGAATATTTTTAAACATTCAAATAATTTAGAGCACAAAGTAAGTCACCCTTTGACTATTCTTCTAACACTCCCTTTCTATGACTAACCACTATAGGCAACTTTTAACCCCTTTGTATATTGTGCAGTTAATGTCCTTATAAATGGTCTGCCTATGTACAGGTATTTCTGAAGAACACATTCCTACAAATGAAACTGCTAGTTCAAAGAGTTCTTTTTAACTTTGATATACTGTTAACAAATTTCCAACCCAAAAGGCTCTAACAATTTGCAATCTCACTAATTTGAATAAGAGTCCAAAATTTTAAAGTGCAGGAAGGGTCCCTGGACAAATATGTGAGTAATTAAAAGACAGCATTAGGGAAAGTTACATCACATTTCCCCAAGCAACCAGACGTCCAGGTAGAGGTTGCATGCAGAGCAAGTGAGTGGAGCAGCTTCTGACTGATATTTGAAGAAACCATCGGGTATTTTTTATAAAATCACTGCTGAGGATATTTCTATAAAGAAAAAGAAAAGCAATCAAAACCCACATATTTACCTAAGCAAGGGCATACATGTTTCCTATTTCAGTTATTTGCTTGCAAAATGACCTAACAAATACCACAGTTTTCACTCCTTTGAATTCTGCAAATGGACCCACATTGTAATAACATATCTTTTTTTGCTGAACTGGACAAAGCTTCCTGTTCAAACTCTAATATATTAATTCATATTTCCTAATAATATTTTGAATACTAAAAATTTATTTTAAGTATTTAGGAGAATATTCAAGAGAATCAAAAGATAAACTACAGATTAGGAGAAAATATTTGCAAAATGTGTATCTGATAAAGGACTTGTTATCTAAAACATACAAAGAACTCCTAAAGTTCAACAACGACAACAACAACAACAAAATCTGATTCAAAAATAGGCCAAAGACCTCAACAAGCATTCTCCCCAGAGAAGATATACAGGTAGCAAATGACCGAATGAAAAGATGCTCAACATCATATGCCACTAGGGAATTATAAATTAAAACAGTGAGATTCCACTACACATCTATTAGAGTGGCCAAGGTACAGAGCATGACAACACCAAAGGCTGGCATTATTTCAGATACTAGTAATGCAATATCAACTGTCTCATTAGTATTTTATTAGGACATATTTTTCTCATTTTTCTTTGTGTCCACCATTCTGCATCATTTTGTTCCTGAGTTGTCTCATGTAAACCATACAAAGATTTTTTAATCTAATCTGAGAGTCTGTGATTTGATGAGATAATTTAATACATTTATATTTTATTATAATTACTGCTCTGTCTGGACTTTTTCTGATAGCTCCCTTTATGTTTTCTCCTTTTCATTCTCCAATGTGGTATCTTTAATATGCCATTCTTAACTTGTTAATTTAACTAAATATTTATTATATATGTGGTATCTTTAATGTGCCATCCTTAACTTGCTAATTTAACTAAATATTTGTTATGTTTCTAATTATTTGGAAGCAACACCTATATTTATATTCTAGAAATTACTCTTAAGTTTTCAACACATGTTTAAATACTTTTCCTTCAATATCACAGATGAGTGCCTACGTGACCCCTCCCCAATAAAAATTACAAAAGTTTGCTTACTCATATTTTGCTCTCAGATTTTTCATTTCTTTATTCAATTTTAATCCCTATTAACTCTATCTATATACTGAAATCACTTTACACTCCAGTTAGCTAATTATCTGATTTGCTCTGTTATTTCTATTATGAAACTTGCCTACTTTTTTCAAAATTATGTTTTGGGCTGGGAACTTTTTTTTTTTTTTCCTTAAACTTTTTATTTTGAAGTAATTATAGACTCATATAGAGTTGTTAAAGATTTTACCCAAGTTACCCCAATGGTAATTTATTGTAAAGCTATGGAACAATATCACAACCAGGATACTGACTTTGGCACAGTCAGGATACAGGACATTTTCATCACCATCAGAATCTCTCATGTTCATTTATAGTGCCATCCACTTTCCCCATTTCCTTACCCCATCCTTAACACCTGGAAATCACAAATCTGTTTTCATTTTTATCATGTTGTTACTATCACA
>CAUYQG010154155.1:0-14461 GCA_963574415.1 Tarsius wallacei
CACATAACAGATTATGAAGAAATTTTTTTTTTTTTTGAATTGGAGTCTCACTCTGTCGCCCAGACTGGAGTGCAGTGGCCGCTCCCGGCCACCGCAGCCTCGACTTGCTGGGCTCCGGTGATCCTTCCGCCTCAGCCTTCCAAGTAGCTGGAACTACAGGCGCGCACTACCACGCCGGCTAATTTTTTGATTTTATTGTAGAGATGAGGTCTTGCTTGCCCAGGCGGGTCTCGAACCCGTGGGCTCAGGCAATCCACTCACCTCAGCCTCCCAAGGGCGCGGGATTACAGGCTGAGCCACCGAGCCCGGCTATGAAGAAATATTTTAATGAAAGAATGAACACTGCATAATTTACTCTCTAGCTCAATTTTCTCCTTTGTAATTTAACAAGTTGATTTCATATATATGTTAAAAATGTTAGTTTCAGAGGTTTTTGGAGATGAAATAGAATCTACTATTATTTCTATACCTCAAGAACTGTAATTTCTTAGCTTTTATGTTCAATAAAAAAGACAAAATAGTACTTAGCAAAAAATAAATTAAGCTATTACCTAATTAAAACAATAAAACTACACATTTTGATGCAAAACATATTTATAATTCCTAATAAAATTTCTATCATCTTAGCACTTCCTAAAGTTTTGTTCAACTTCAAGGAACAAAAAGCCTATAAATCTAGACAACATGTTCTCTGATAGTGAAAAAATCAAAGGTGAAAGTCCACTTACACATCTTATGAACATCTAATGATGTCTGCCAGGGAAACACTTATCATTGTCATAAACATATTTCTAAACCTGCCAGAAAATAATTACACACAAACATTTTGAGATCATTTGAATGCCAAGAAAATTCTTCCACATCCTCAAGGGACTTTAAAGAAAATACACTTTCAAATAATGAACTGCCTTCCATTTTTGTCTATTAAATGATTATCTGATGTCAGATACTTGTCACTAAGTTGTAGCTTAATTACATGGCAGCATCGCTGTTTGAGAAATTATAGTCTAACGTCATGCTCACCTAAAGTAATTTGCATGCCACCTGCTTTTTGGTTCTGAGGATGACATCAGCCATTGCAGAACAGAGAGTGAAAGTGTTATTAAGAAACATAGATGTTCGCTGAGGTCATATTTCATTGATGCTATAGAGTAAGCGAAAGACAAGTGCATCTCTTCCTGGAAGAGATGCCATCATCATGTTTTCTGCCATAAGAGACATGGATTCCTAAAGAACCTCATCGATCATTCAATGAAAAGTGATCTGAATTCTAATTTTCTTCTCTAAAATTCTGCTTTGAAATAGCAGAAAAGCTGTTGATTCTCCATTCCTCAGTCTCCCTGTCTCAGGGTTAAGGATACAATCTCCCACATCACAAGGGTGTAATTAATTGTGGTGCAAGAATTTTCCAACCTGTGGATGAAGGTAACAGGTGTAAATTACCATTTGAAAGAGTGATTCATGTCACCAAGACTAACTGCTGACTACTAGGGAGGCTTAATTCAACCCTATTTGAAGTTCTATTTTTTTAAAAATGCTGACAGAGATTTTACCTTACATACAACATTGCACATATAAGGTATGCTCCCTGGCCTCTGGATCTGCCATTTCAGTGAAACAGGTGGTGAGATTACAAAATGAACGTGAGGCATGGGCAGGGAAAGGGCAATAGACTTTTATAACTCTAAAAAAGTTCTAGAATAGCATTACTAGTAGGTAAATGAGACTTAGATTAATAGTGATCTCTAAATTCAGTATTGCGTAGCTAGACTTTCGTTTTCCTCATTCTAGAAATGTGCTTTTAGAAGAGGTGTCATCTCCCCTGCTGTATCTGCAATGAAATTTGAAAATCAAAACCCGTAACATTTTAATGCACATGATTGCTGTGTACATCATAATTGTTGTTAAAGTATATTACTAATAATGAGTAATCATTTCCTTTTTAAATTGGGCAATTTGGCTTAGATTTGGAGGTTATATGTGAAGGAAGGAAATTTTCTGTGAAGGATAGCATTTAATGTGCCTCTGAATCAAGGTCCAATTCCAGGTGGAGAAGTAAAGGAAGGGATAGGTGGAGGAAAAAAAGGAAATCGAGGTGGGAGAAATGGACCAAGGGGCGAACTATTGTGGCAAGATGGAATGAGTTGAGTTTTTGCCAAATAGGATCAGTGTGGATCATTTATAACATGAAAGAGGAAGTGCTATAGAATATCTAGCAACTGTAGATAAGGGAGTATATAAAAGTGGAAGCGAGGACTTTAGGAAGCACTGAAAGTAGAAACAAAGAATTAGATGAGAACATTGTTTAAAAAAAGATAAACACTGGTTAAGTCCTGTGATGATTAAATTGACTATGCAAGTAAGGTGCCATGTTGAACAAAATCCCTTGCAGAAAGCTTAATACCTTAAATTGGGGCTCTGAATTGAACTTTTGAAGAGTTTTGAGGTTCTGGTGTTTCTTCTCACCTCCCATGCTTTATAGAATCTATAGAATAGATTCTATCTTGAATAAAATGTTCTGAGTAATCTTTAATCTTAATGCTTTTTCCTAGTGAAGCTTAAAAAGACATCTAATAATTTATAATAATTTCAAACAATATTTTCAATTAGGTTGCTAAACATAGTTTGATAGATCTGTTGGTGATGCACTTTGCTAGAAACTATCATCTGTTAGGCCCTCTACTAATGGACTAATAGAGGCACATTTCAATTGGCTGTACATGAAATCAAGCGAAAGAGTAGACTAATAAAGCTTAGACATTGTTATTCTGCATTTGATGTTTATATTTTGTGCTTTTAGAAAATCATTTTTTAAAAACTCAGATAATACTACTTTAAAATTACTCACTCTATAAACATTTTCTGAATGCCTATCAACACACTATGCATTGAATTTACCATGCTAACTACCTAAAAGTAACCTTCAATAGAGGACAGGCAGGAGGAATTACAAAGAAAAGTCATAAACACTATTATGGAAATAACTACCAAAACAAGGCAAAGTCTTGATAGCAGAAAATAGTCATCACACAAAATGTATTTCTTGTTTTTGGCTGTCACTCAATAGATTCTAAGATCAAACATAATTTCATGACAAAATTCTGATATTTTAATCTCATATAAAAATGGATTGTTCCAATTTTTCAATTTTTGTCTTAAAATGATTGATTTTGATAGACATTACTTATAAAAATCAAATGCTCAAAATAACATGTATTTGTTCTTAAATCCAATCATATTCATATGTTTTTAAAAGTTATTTTGGTAGTTCCCCGGGAATATGAGCCATAAGAGTTGTCTAGATATAGAATATTATATGCAATTTATACATGTATAATTTTATAATTAGAGGCCAAACCTTTTAAGAAGGGCAAATCATCTGGTAAAAAAAGTTTCTGTGATCTTAAGAAGTTGTTTACGATAGTTTGACACATACAGATAATTATAAACAAATAATTTTACTAAAGCAGATATAGTGGAGCTTTAAAAAGTTAATTGAAAATGAAATAAGTAACTATACATTTTATCTTGATTTTTACGAAGGTTGTGCAATAAAATGAGTTAGCCACGTACAGATATTATGCACTACTTATGTGTAATTAAAATAATCATAGAAATAATTAAATATTTAATGGAGACAAGTCATTTCAGAATCATGAAATATTTAAGTGAGAACAATTCTGGCACTTATCTAGAAAACAATCTCCTATTCTTTGTAAATAGGTTTCAAGGAAACTGGTGTATGCTAAGAACATTTTTTTTTTTTTTTGAGTTGGAGTCTCACTCCGTCGCCCAGACTGGAGTGCAGTGGCCGCTCCCGGCCACCGCAGCCTCTACCTGCTAGACTCCGGCGATCCTTCCGCCTCAGCCTTCCAAGTAGCTGGAACTACAGGCGTGCGCTACCACGCCCAGCTAATTTTTTGATTTATTGTAGAGATGAAGTCTCTCCAAGTTGCCCATGCGGGTCTCGAACCCGCGGACTCAGGCAATCCACTCACCTCAGCCTCTCAAGACGCGGGATTCAGGCTGAGCCACCAAGCCCGGCTAGAACATTTTTCTAACGAGTCAATTGTATGTTTCCAAATGCCCTCTTAATTCTAAGAAGGAAATACATTTTTTGAAAGAATAAAACCTATTAAATATTTGAAATAATAGTTCAAATAACGAAAGTTTTTTTACATTCTATAATATATCTGAGGTGATATATTTTTATTAGGTGATACTGGAAAGAACAATAACTACTAAATAGAAATTTCTTAATCTGGCATCAAAATTTTCTACATCTGATCATAAACTATTTTTCAGTCTTCACTTACATTATGCTCTTTCATGTAATCTTTACTAGATTCATACACATAATCTATACCTCAGGCAAACAAGGCCACATTGAGTTTCCCAAAGGACCCAAGTCTTGCTTTTGTGAGTATTCTTCCTTTCACTTGGAGTGATTCGTTATTCCAGGATTGACATTATTGACAATTTTGGTCAGATCGTTCTTTGTTGTGGTGCTGTACTGTGAATGATAGGATGTTTAGCAGTATCCTCTGGTTGCTACCTTGACAAACAAAAATGTCTCCAGACATTACCAATGCCCCTTTGGGGAAAGGAATGTGTTTATTAAAAATTTCCCCTCATTGAGAATCCCTGTTTAATTCTTTCACACATGCTTGATGAAATCTTAGTCATCCTTCCTCTTCCAGAACTAGAAAAAACATGATTTTTTTAATCTTCTTCATACTACCAACCATTTGTATCTCCTCCTCAAATGTCTCCAGTGGTCATTATATTATGTGGACTTATGTACAGATCTCATCTACATCATTAGAAATAAATCTGGTTGAGAGTTAGGGCCATGCATTGTCTTCCTTGAAATTTTCAAGAGAACTTTCTTGGGACAAGTCGTGCACCTCTTGCTTGCTCAGAAACCATTGGATATATCTTCTATAGTAGCCAACACTATGATTATCACTATTTTGTTTGTCTTACATCACTGTCTTTTTTTAAAGCTAATTATGATTAATAGCCATCAATCTGAAACATGGTGTAGACAAGTTCTAGTCTCCTTTACTGCTTGAAACTGGAGAGTAGTCATTGCTGTTGAATTTAGTGGTCTTGTTGTCTTTTCTCTCTGAAGATAAAGTTCATTACTAAACAAATTAACTTTTCAATTACTGCTTCTAAGCCATAAGTAATTGAAATTCACTGAAACTTTCAATCTTTTTTTTCTAGTTGTTCTTTTCTAAGCACCAATAATTTAAAATGAGATGAAATTATGCTGCTCGTGATTTAAAAACATATAAATAAAAATGTAAGTTGGCTCTTAGCCTGAAGACATACAATTTGGATAACAAATTTCAACTTCTTTCTCTCTCTTCCTCTTTCTTTCTCTGTTTCTTTTTTCTTTCTAAGTCTGTGGTTAAGTCTGGCTAGTCTTTGGATAAGATTTGTAAATGCGAAACTTTGGGTTACTATAGGTAGTTGAACAAATAACTACATGTCCTGTTTTATTATGTGTGAGAAATAATAACATCCTAGTGCCAAATTGCTGAACTAAGGTCTAAAAGGGAAGACAAACAGAATTAAGGAAACCTTGAATTTAATAGAAAATGATGGTCACACAAGTCTTTTTGTTTTTTGTTTTTTTAAATGAGGTACACTGGTGTAATTTGAGGATATAAGAAATGATTGCTGAAAGGATGACAGGTTTGGTTTTTATAGGACAGGTGAATACAACCAGCAATCTTGCCACTGAATACCTCCCCGCCCCCTTCCCACACACACACACGTCCAACCCAGGCAAAGCTTACCCTCTCAGTCATAGTCAGAGGTACTAATGACTGAACAGCTACAAATTCATAGTTTGCAGCCCAGGGTTGGGTAATTTAGGAAGCTGATTCATTCTTGACTAAAAAACTAAGCCTTTCTTCAAGGCCAGTAGAATCCAGCCCCCAGTCTAGTGCATTTGTTTTTTAAATTGTGTCTGCATTTGCCTTTTTTTTTTCCCACTTCCTTTTATTCTCAGAAACAAAGTGTCCATTCTAAGCCTGGCGTCTAGACCCTTAGGGACTATGATCCTATGATTAAACACCAGCCAAGAGCTTAGGGCCCTGCTATTTGATTTTAGACTTTCATTATGAGCTCTATCTGCCTGCCTGGAGTTTCCAAATTTTGCCCAGATTCTTCATCCAGCATTCTACTTATTAGAGTTTGGGACCACTTCATCTAAGATATAATATGAATTGAAAGTCACAGTTCTAATGTGCAAACCCAAATACATTTGATTTCAAAGTCCTCTGTAAAATTCTTTACTCGTGCTATGAGTCAAGACAATATCATGGTCCTGCCATTTCTCCTGATAATGCTAGAATAATGTCACCTCAAGGACTTCTGCTATGCCTGCATATTTGGTCTTCATGCTCCAGTCAAGATCCACCTTAATCCAAGGATTTTGTTACAGTCTTCATTGGCTTCCATCTGCTGAGACCTACACTAGACATCTGGTTAACTAAGATATTTCTGATTATGATTCAGTGTTTGAGATCCACAATCTTCAGAAGCAAGATACTATTTTTTTAGTTTATGTAGTTAACAGCAGATTAAGTAAAATAGTCACAGAATCTTCACATCAAGAAAACAGACTTACATGCCTTTATTTTGGTTAAAGTTGCTGGTTATGCACTAATATGCTTTTGTTGTTTTCTCGTCACAAAAATGCACAAGTGATTAGTGCAAAAGGATAATTTAACCAGGCCAGACCTTCAAAAGCAAAGATATATTAACATTTGCTACATTTCTGGGGGTAGGAAATAAAATTTTGGAATCATCTATGGACATTCCTGTCACTTGTGCCAAACTACATTTCCACAGCCCTATTGAATTAGTTGTTCTGGGCATAGCCAGTCATTAAAATAAGTTAAACCTATACAACCAGCTTGGGGTAGCTTCTCATCACCGGGGTAGTCACTTTTGTAACACAAAGATTGTTTTTTCCTACTTTTTTCACAACTATTATTCCTCCCAAATCTTCAAATTATCCAAGAATAAGCTGTGTTAGTTTCTTTTGGAAAGATAGATGTGTTATCCATCATGAACTGTAGCTTAAGTAATGCCAGATTTAAAATTTGCTAAATACCTATAATATTAATCCTAAGGTTTGGGTGATTTTTGAAATTTTCCTTTCTTTTTTAAGGAAGATGTTCGCATGTAAACAATCAAGTTTAAGTAGTGTGGTGTATTGCATGAACACTGAAACAAAAGAACAAACAGGATTTTTAAATTGAAGAACATACTTAAATCCTTTTACTTAAAAGAATATTCCTGTGTATAATACTACATAACTTATCAATATTTATATATTCTAATATCACTAAAACCATGTCAGGGAGCATTATTTTAAACTACTCAAAGTCAATATCATATAAAATAATTTGGCTTAACTAAGAATACTTTCTAGAGCACTTTCTCTTATATTTTAAAAGAAAGTATCTTAAGCTACAAGTAAAAGTTATAAAATGCACAAAATGACCACGATCATCAATAAGTCATCTAAATACAAAACGACCTACTATAGCTAAAATTCAATTGGCTAATTTAATTTCCACAGGAAACTGAAGCATTTCTACAGTTAAATTAAATCAAGCTGATAAAATACCAATAAAGGATAAACAGGATTGGTACAAAGCAGATTTGTTCACATTGTGAAATATTATGTATACTAATTTCGATGGAGCAATCAACCATATTTACTTTAAATAATACATCTTAATGTCATATAATACATGTATATAAGAAAATATATACAAATACTATGCATATATAAAAACATACATATACAAAAATGTAAATATAGGAGATTTGCATAATTTTTTAAAAAATATGTAGAATACTATAACGAATAATGTAGGACTATAGGGTACTATGTCAAGCACTCAAACAACTAAGGTGTTTGATCAAATGCCAAGAGAAATTTTCTTCACACAGAACATAATGTCTGTTTGTGATGAGGTTCCAAGTAAGCTCAGCTGGCAATTTAAAGAGTCCTTGAGGGGATTAATTTAGCTACTCCATCAAGACTTAGCAGAAAGGCAGTAAGAGCTGGGGGCTGGTAAAGATTAATTTATCTTACCAGTCAGCAAAGCTGGAACTGGGTTTCCTTATGAAAATCAAGAAAGTACTGTGGGACTTGGGTAGTGTAATAATTGCATAAGGTCAGCTTAAAAAAAAGCTTAGAAGTCGATGTTAGCATTTTACTCCCATTTTTATCTAAATTGCAATAATTTGAATCCCTTGAGAGAATACTACCAATCAGATGGCATTTATTAATTAACCACATTATGGATCAAATTTGTGACATCACTGAATGTATTTCTTTTAATGTGGTGGTCTTACAGCATTAGGCATGCTCTAATAACAGGAGTTCACAGGTGTGTGTGTGTGTGTGTGTGTGTGTGTGTGTGTGTGCACGCGCGCACACGCATGCTTCTGTGTGGTTTACTATTTTTCTCCCAAGGGAAATCCAAACAATGTAACATATTTTAATGGTAAAAAAGGTGTTACAAATATCAGTAAGTGTAGAAACTTTTAATTCTGTGAGATGCCAAGGTGGCAGAATGTTGTGTCCCAAAGAAAGAAAACGAGGCGGGCAGAAAAGCACGTATGCTAATACATATTTGCTCACAGACACATACACTTGCAGCTTTAAAAGGAATACATAAAAATTATGCCGCAGACAATATCTTTACACAAATTTATCATAGCATCTGTCAGCTCCATAATATGTTCATAAAACCAGAAACACGTGTCGTAACAGTATGCTCACTTTGGTATGCCCACTGTTGTTATCTCAACTTCCCTTGCTGCTAGTCTGGCTGTTGTCCATCAGATCATAGCCTCGGGAATTATTGCTACTCAACTTTCACATCACAATGCAAAGTTTAAATTTAAATACATTAAAGATACAAATTATGGTACAAAAATAGAGAGAAATGACACTGTACTTAGAAAGATAATTCAAATAAAACGTCTAGGATTGGAGGGAATTCAGGAAAAATCTCATAGATGACTGGGCATAATGGTAGGAAATGCAAGAAGGTTAATGAGTAATTGATTTTAAAAAGTGTAATTCTAGCAAACACTTTGATTTTACCAAAGTCAGTGATACCTGAAGGCTACTTGAAAATTTTCAGCAATGACAGTGTAAGATATGGCACATAACAGTACTTGGTAAACCCCTTAGTATACACTAGTAACTAGAGACATGTGAAACCCTAGAAACATGTACACCTCCTAAAAAATTGTCTAAAAATATGTGAATCTTATCTGTTAAGCATTATTACTTTTCTGGTCTCTATATCCTGAAAAACTTACAGCATTTTCCAAAAAGATTTTAATAGAAAAAGGATTTTTATAATATTCCTGTTTTTGGTGGGTGCCAAGATTTAAATATTTTGTAAGCTTTACCTTTACAAAGACCAGATTTCCAAAATGAAATGCAACCTCAATTAAAAATCACTAGGCTTGGAATCTGAAATAATGCAGAGATTGGATCTTGAGATATTTGTGAAAGAACAAGAAAAACTTAAAATGCACATTTGGGGTTGTTACAGTACAGTGTGAAGAAAGAGGTTTTAGAAAAATGCCTTAATAAATAATAGGCAAGTGGAAACATTTCTTCCTTCATTCCTCTGTTAACTACCTGTGATAATTAGGAAATAAATTATCCACTTCAAAACAATCTCATAGATCTACTTGGTACTTAAAGTATAACACAAGACTGAATTCTCGTTAAGTGGGATCAAAACATTTCGGTTGAATGACAAGCAAACAAAAATTTCCTCCAAATATATACATTCTGCCAGAGCTTGGATTTCTGGCAACCATTAGAGCTACATTAAGAAACAAGTCACTCTCCTAATGCTGTTTGTACATTAACAGCCATTTCACTTAGCTTTTCATAGCTGAAAATTAAGGGCAGATGCTATGCAAGATGTCAAATTCAATGTGTCCTATCTGTGAGATGATTTCTCTGAAAATCTTGTGAAATTTATGTTAACCTTTCCTTTTCTTGGATACCTCTTGAGAGAAAGTGATGCAGAATTGTGCATTTCATTGAACCAGCTGAAAATGTAACAAATATTACCAGCACCATAAATAGGATTATCATTTCTTAGTAAGATCTGTTGTTATATACCTTTTAAAGATTTTAAAAAGTCACAGAAAGTCAAAGTACCTATTATAATTTCTTTAGTAATTATGAAGTTGGTAAAAGCACATTTCTTTCTGAGTAACATTGCTATACTGCATTATGTCAAAAACTGAATGCTTTCAGAAAGTTCGAGAAGTGAAAAATACATGTGATAAGATGGAAAGAATGCGTCTGTCTTCAGTACTGTGCACAAACAGGTCTAAGTTCTGGTACTGACTCATATTTATTTGTATCATGTTCTAGAATTGTAAAATCTTGCTGCACTTCAAGTTCTGCATTTCTTAAATAGAAATAAGTATAATAGTTGCCATTATTAAGGAGAGTCTAACAGTTTTCAGGCACTGAAGCAGGTGTATTGAATAATCACGTTTAATTATTTCAATAATCTTTTTAAATGGGCATTATTATCCCAGTTTTTAGGAGATATAGAAAGCGAGGCTAAGGGAGAAAAGAAACCTAAAATATATATTATATCTATCTTGAATTTGTTTAAAGTATTAAAGGAAATTATGTTTCCATTCAGTGATTAGTAGACAGCTTTGAGAAAAGTGAATATTCTTCCAATATAATTCTCCACAGTTATACACCCATTCCACTTTTCTGTAGTGTATCCTTCCTCAAATACAGATGTCTCTTCAAACAAATGGCCACCCATCCACATCACAGAAACTAGCATTTCAAAGTTGTAATGCTCTTCTTACTGACAAGCATCAATCCATGATTCCACCCAAATGGACATCAAGGTCTCCAAAGCCTCTGACAGTGCTTCTTTTATGCCTTGCCTCATTACATTCCCTGACCTTGATTTCTATGACATTATCCTTGCTGGGTTTAGAACTCTCTCTCCTTTACATGTCTCCAAATGTTCCTTCTGGATTCAATACCTCCTAAGTCCTGAGTACGATTTCTAGGAGCTTTGTTTTGTATTCAGTTTCTCTTTGCTCTACTGTAATGTAAGGCAGAGGAATTCTGTAGCCTCTCTTTTATACATAGTCATTCGTCTGCAATTCTAAAATAACATTTTAAAAAGAGAAAAGAGGAAGAATAGAAAGAAGAAAAAAATTGACCCTTACATGAAAGTAAGTGAGCAGAGAAATGAATAGTCATGCCAGATCTCCTTTGTTCTTGTACTGTTTTCAGTTCTTACATGCACATGCATATTATTTTGCTTATTCTTAACAATGGTTCTGCAAATGAGAAATTCTTCTCAATTTTACTTAAGAGTAATTTTAGTTTTCGAAAAAGAAATGTTGAAGTTGTACTGGTAATTAGTGATATAGCAGGAATTTGATTCAGGTCTGCCTAACTATAAAATTCTTGTTCTTCCCAGCAATTTTCTTAAAAGAGGGAGGTTTCAGTGCCAGGATAAGAATAGGAATAATGAAATAAAAATACATGCAGGAACCTCATCTGAGTGCCTTAGTCTATTTTTACAACCTCCAGACCACTTTAAACCATAGGACGCTTCCATGCAAACAGCAATTCTGTTCTTACCAATAATCAAGACTGAATGTGAGAGTCAAAGACCCTGCTGTTTCTGACCATATCAGCTATGCCAATTAAATGTTCTGCTGTTATACCTAAAACTCACTACCCAACTCACTTTCTCCTTAAATTCAGAGGTGCCGTATTAACATTTCTCAAGTCTTTTGTCAATGCCCATTGTAAACATTGGCCAGTTTCTCTTTCTCCCTTGCTTTGCCCACTAACTCAAGCCTCTTGTTCTAAGCAAAGATAGTTGGCATCATTTATTTACCTGATTATCTTACTCCGTTTCCTGTTTTTCCTTTATCTTCCTCATCCCTTTCCTTCTTCTTACCTGTTGATCTATTTTATCTTCATTTTTGTTATTACACTTGTCACAGTCCACCTTGCACTGAAGCTTGTGGTGCTTACACATCATTTCAATTCCTATGTGGAAGCTTTTATAAAGGCAAGGTCCAATTTTGATTCTACTCTGTATCTCTGTCAAGGTCTAGCCTGAAAGCCTACATATAATAGTTTGCCATCAATAGTTATCAAAATAGAGAAGGATTAAGTATTTATATGTTTTTTTTCCTATGAGCAAACTGAAACTAGGAAAGAGGGAGAGTTTAAAATTACATGATTAATTAGTTCAAATGTTGCACAATAAATCTAATTTATGCTTGAAATATCTGGGTTGAAATTGTTTTTAAATATCTATGCAGTATACCTTTGATCCTAGAGTGTGTTTTTATTAAATAAACACATAAGAAACATGCAAAATATTCAGTCATGCATTATTCTTAATGTATTCTTTTATTTCCCCACCATGCTTCAGAAAATGTTTTGCCTCATTACCTAAATAGATTTAATGATACAGTGAGCAAAATTATGTACAACAAAACTAAGCACTAAGAATTTTCAGGCCTATAGTGCGAATTTTTAAAGCCATTACTTACTCTACCATTAGAAATAATCATCAACTGTGAAAAATCACAAAATCTCCACAGTACTAAGAATACCTTTATCAGTAATCCTAGGAGTTTTTTTCCATGTAGAACACATGAGATTTGTAAAAATTATTAATTCCCAAAGGGCACTCACATAGATTCTTAGTCTGTTGCTACAGAAAATGAAAAAACTCATTACTATTAACTATTAAGGAGCCTTTGCAGTTTAAACACTGACTTTCATAAAAGGTAATATAAAGGAAGTGTTCTGTATTTCACATCATTAAATGACAACAGTTCTTCCCAGAGCATCAACTAAGAAAAATAAGATGCAAGCTGGGCTTGGTGGCTCAGCCTGTAATCCCGCGCCTTTGGGAGGCTGAGGTGAGTGGATTGCCTGAGCCTGCGTGTTCGAGACCCGCCTGGGCGAGCGAGACCTCATCTCTACAATAAATCAAAAAATCAGCCAGGCGTGGTAGCGCGCGCCTGTAGTTCCAGCTACTTGGAAGGCTGAGGCGGAAGGATTGCCGGAGCCCAGCAGGTCGAGGCTGCGGTGGCCGGGAGCAGCCACTGCACTCCAGTCTGGGCGACAGAGTGAGACTCCAACTCAAAAAAATAAAATAAAATAAAATAAAATAAAATAATAGCTGGTCTAAATAAAAGCCTTCTCTTAATTCAAGCATAACAGACTTATTTCCTAACCCATTTCTTTGCCATGTTTTACAGTGATTTTTCAGTTAGCTTCTCATATCCCTTTATGGCATACTGTTCCCTTGGCATCTCATATTCTCTGTTTTATTCCTGTCAATCTTTCCAGCAGGATTCTCACAAAAATCTGAATATATTCAACGTTTAGTACTATCAGCAGACATCAGTTCCTAGTTTCTCTCAATTCCCATTAACATCTCACCTTCCATATGCCTTTGCACAGAGTAGCCAAGAATTTGCTCAGTGATCTTACAAGCCTAGCTGCCAGGTCATTAAAACCAAAAGTTCTCTTCCCTCTTCAGCAATTTTATTATTTTGCTCACTTTTAGAACCTAGAGGCTTGCTGCTAAATTATTTGGTGCTAGGCACAGTGGCATCTGTAACCCCAGCTACTTGGAAGGCTGAAGCAGGATTGCTTGAGTCGAAAAGTTCAAAGCCAGCCTGGGCAATATAGTGAGACAGCAACTTAAATTAAAAATAACATTAGTGCTGGGCACAGTGGCTCAAGCCTGTAATCCTAGCACTTTGGGAGGCCGAGGTGAGGGGATTGCCTGAGCCCTTGGGTTCAAGAACAGCCTGGGCAACTTGGCGAGACCTTATCTCTACAATAAATCAAAAAATTAGCCGGATGTGGTAGTGCAGGCCTGCAGTTCCGGCTACTTGGAAGGCTGAGGTGGAAGGATCGCCTGAACCCAGTGGGTCAATGCTGGGGTGGCCGTGAGTGTGCCACTGCACACCAGCCTGAGTGAAGGAGTGAGACTCCAACTCAAATAATAATAATAGGCCCGGCTTGGTGGTTCAGCCTGTAATCCCGCACTTTGGGAGGCTGAGGTGAGTGGACTGCCTGAGCTCACGGGTTCGAGACCCACCTGGGCAACTTGGCGAGACCTCATTTCTACAATAAATCAAAAACCAGCTGGGTGTGGCAGCGCGCGCCTGTAGTTCCAGCTACTGGAAGGCTGAGGCAGAAGGATAGCCGGAGCCCAGCAGGTCGAGGCTGCGGTGGCCGGGAGCGGCCACTGCACTCCAGTCTGGGCGACAGAGTGAGACTCCAAATAAAAAAAAAAACCCAAATAATAATAATAATAATAACAACAACAACAACAACATCAACAACATTAAGCTGGGCATGGTG
>CAUYQG010154156.1:0-18482 GCA_963574415.1 Tarsius wallacei
CGGCACGGATTCCACAGTGAGTTGGGCAGTGGTAGGCGGGTTCCAGAAGGTTAAAAGTGAGACTAGGAGGGAGGAGAGATTCAGTCAATATTGGGACCTGTGCATTGAGATGGAAAGATAAGACCTGGGTCCTGAGCAGATCTCTTCACCCCTCAGCCTTGGTATGTATGTGTGTGTGTGTGTGTGTGTGTGTGTGTGTGTGTGTGTGTATGTGTTTCCTACTGGGCCAAGGTCAGCACCATGACCCCCCTTCCTTCAGCGCCTCTGCCCTTGTCATCTCCCCTGTTTGGAATACTCTTCCTCAGGTGTCTGCAGGGTTCACCTCTACTGCTCTCAGTTCCTGCACATACCAGGGGTGTCTTTGGGAGACCCCTCCCTTGCCCATCCCCTTCCGGAAACCCAGGGGAGTCCTTTCTGACCTTTCCTTGCTCTATTCCCACCATGACGCTTGTCAAACCCTGACCTCACATTTGGGATCTCTTTGGTCGTCTGTCTTCCTCCCCATGAGAACGTGAGCTCTGTGAGGGCAGGAACTTATCTGATCTTGGCTGTACCCCAGTGCCTGGGACAGGCTGCAGACACCTGTGGATGAGTTAGGAGAATTCCCGGGGCCCTCCACGATGCTTTTATTTACAATCAAAATAAGAATAATTTCTGATATTGCTGGGTTAAGGCAGTGTTTAGTGCCCCTGGCTATATTTTTATTTGGAGTGTCACACTGATATGGATATTCCTCTCATAATTTTAAAATATGTAGCAGGCCATTATAGTTAACTTGGAAAACATAGAGCAAGGGAGATTTTTCTGCCCCTCAGCAATTCCAAGAAACTTAGAGCTTCCTGTTGTGACCCTCCCTCCGTCTTTGGTGTCCTCTTCCCTGAGTCTCCAACACAAGCTCTCTGCCCCTTCTCAGGGCTCTGTCCTCTCCCGAAGATCCCAGCCAGTCTCTGTGCTCCCTCTTCCTGCCCACTCCCAGGGAGTCATCCCCTCTCACCTGTGAGCAGGAGCCCTCGCCAGGGGACTGGTCCTCTGTGAGGAGGGGCTAAGGGGTGTACCATGGTCTTTGCTGCCTACTCTGTCTTCCTCCGTGGAGATCTTCAGCTCCAGAAATGCTCTGAGCACGACTGCTCCACAGGCCAGTTCTGCTGTCCTTCCTCCCTCTGTGCTGAGCCTCCTCCTTGGGTGGGATCACTCTCCAGGGTCATGAGGCAGAGGCAGAGCCTTGACCAGGAGGTCTCTCTGTCCCCTCCCCTCTCTGTCTGGCCTTCTTTCTTCCTCTTTCCCCTTTCCTGCTGTCTGCACTCAGGCCCCAGAAGATTGTTGAGGTGTCTTCCTTCTTCCGTGGTGATTCACAGGCAGACACAGACACACACTGATGCATACACACACACACACACACACACACACACACACACACAGATATGCCCTTGATTTGATGAGCACAGCCCTAAGCCCTCAGTGTCCTGTTGTCCCCTCAGCTCCAGGTCAGGATACACAGTCAATTCCCCCGCCACCCTCTCCCATTCCCTCTGGCTCTTCCCTTCAGAGCAGGACCCAGAGTTCCTCCAGGACACTTTCACAGGGATCTCACCCCCACCATGCATTGGGCAAGCCGTGTGATGACTGGTGACTGGTGACAGAGACCCTCCTCTCTCCATTGGGTCCAACCTGGCCAGTTTTCAAGGACGGAGATTGTGGACCAGGGTGCCCCAGAGGGAATTGTCCTTCCTAAAGGTGGGCAGTGTGAGTCTCTCATGTGTCCTGGGAGGAGAAGCCTGTGTTGTTTGGATATTGGGCCCCATGGACATCAGGGACAGCTCTCTGCCACTCCCCTGTTCCCTGACGTCTGTTGGCTGAGCTGTGGTTCAGGTCTGTCCTATCCTCCCTCACTGTCATGGGGATCCCTGTCCTCATCCTTTGTCGTGTGGTCACCCTTCCTTCCCCATGAGTGGATGAAGGGCGAGTGGGGAGCTGCACAGGGACCCCATAGGACACAGCTTTGTGAAACCCAGGAGAGAGTGGGTGGGACAAATTATGTGCCCCGGTCTGAAGAGCCCTGTCCTGACTTACTCTCAGCAGAAGCTGCCAAGCCCTGCCCATGCTGACATGACTTTTGGATCTGGCATCCATGGTTTTGGAGCCTGGTCAAGCCACTGTGTGTAGTGGAAGGACAGGCAGTGCCAGGGGAACCCCTCTGGGGGAAAAGTTGCTCACACTGAGAGGGTGTGTGGGGATGGGCCATGTTCTGGGAGCTAAGGGAGCTCATCCCTCCCTCCATCCAGACTGTAGAGCTCTGTCCTCCCTCCCAACTTCATGAGGGATGAGGCCCCACATCTGTGGAAGAACAGGAGACAGTAGTCACATCCTTGATGGTGCCTGTACCTGACCTTCACACACTATGCTGAGTTTCCGGGGGCCCACGGGCAGGTCACACTGTGTCTGACTGATCCATTCTGTGTCAGCTCTGGGCTTGGCCTGGGACACCCCAGAGAATGAGATGCACAGAGCAGGGGGCGGGGCGGGGGGGGGGGCATGTGTTGAGTCGTCAAGAAACAGGTAATGACCTCGGAAAGAAGTTATGAGGGGAAAGTTCCCAGTGTAGTCGAGCATGTACTGTAGTTCTCCTAGGAAAAGGCACTTCTGGCTGAGACCCACGGAGGAGGAGGTGTGGAGGGCAGGAGCTGCCAGCAGAGGGACTGGCCTCAGGGGGCACAAGCCTGGCTGGAGGGAGGAGCTGACAGCATCCATGTGGGTAGCTTTGAGAACGAGGGGGTCGTGGACTGAGGTGAAGCTGCTAGGGGTCAGACCCTGCTAGGCTGTGTCCTCTGCTGAGGGAGGTCAGCAGCCCCTGGGGAGATGCTGGGCTAGGGTTCTCTGCCGCCCTCTGGTGGACAGTGAGAAAAGTGTAGACGGCAGAGGCTCCACACCAGGCTGTATGTTGCTGTATTCCACATCAATGTGTAGACATTTCACATGTGGTCATGCAGGTATTATGTCAAATCTCCATTGTGTTCCAGCTCTGTGAGTCCCAGTCTCTGTAGTTTCCAATGCATTCTTTCTCTTTCACAATCAGACGACGCCAAATGCAGATTTTTGTGATCTTTTGTCAGTTTGTGTTTCCTTATAGTAGTTTACACTGTGCATGGCCCCAGAGGAGGGCAGGGAGAGGATGCAGTGAGTCTAGAGCTGAGTGCTGGGTGGGAGTCTGGGTGACCAAGAGGGAGGGCCAGGTGGGGACGGTCAGTGCCAGATGAGCAGAGGGGGGAGAAGGAACAAGGCAGCTTGACTTCTCACTCTCAGGGGACCAGAAGAGGGGACCCTGACTCTGGGGACAGCTCATCACACACTCTCTGTATCCCTGGTGTAGTGAGTGCTTATAACTTTATACTACAATGGTATCTATTTTTTAATGTATAAATTTAAGTTCCCATACCAGCTGCAGGGCTCGGTCATCCTGACACAGTTTCTAATACTATACCCAGCCCAAATATTCCAGTTGGAGAACAGAGATAAAAACTTAGAATCATTTTTTCTTCTTAGCAGGCTTGACTCCCCACCAACCCGCAGCTTCATTTAAACTGACCATCACACATTTGTCCGCCAATTTTAGACTATCACCTTAGTCACAGTATGAGTCCTGGAACCAGTGCCTGCTTGTTTTAAATCCTACTGTTAAAGCTCCCCTCTGGAAACCTGTCGAATAATGCCATGGACCCAGTGAAGGTCCTGGAGTCTTTGATCTTGCATGCCGTGTACCCCCAGGGTCTGTAACCTTCTCATATTTCACACTGTGTTTGTGTCATTGAAAGCTTGCCTACAATCCAAGAGACCCATGCAGGTGGCTGCCCTGCTGATGCTCTTTTATTGAGGTCTCTGGTGTTCCTGCAGACAGCAGCTACCAGCTAAGTTGATGCTGAAACTCTGAAAATTTTCATTCAAAATACTAGTCAGGTGATGTATTCATGTGCTTGGGCTGCTCTAACAAATACCACAGCCTGGGTGACTTAAACATTAGAAATATAATTCTCAAAGCTCTAGAGGCTGTGAAGTCCAAGTGCCTGAGTGGGTCTTGGTGAGAATTCTCTTGCAAACAGCTGCTTTCTTCTTGTATCCTCACATGATGTGGGGTCAAAAGGGGTGGTGAGAGACAGACAGAGGAAGAGACATAGAGAGAGAGAGAGAGAGAGAGAGAGAGAGAGACTGAGATTATTCTGCTGTGCCTTCTCTTTTTATAATGGCATTAATTCAATATTGAACTAGCCTTACTCTAATGACCTCTGAAAGGCCCTGCCTCCAAATACCATCATATTGAGGATTAGGGTTTCAGTAATGGTGGGGGGACAAAAAAATTCAATCAACAGCAGAAAAGATGGAAGGTGCATTCCCTCCTGTTCATCAGGACCTGGCCTCACCTGCTGGGATGGTTTCACACTCACAGTCCTACACTGGGCTGCACCCCACAGAGCCTGTGTCCTCCTCTCCTCTCCTGCCCATTCCTGGGCTTTCTTTCCTGCAACACCTTGTCCCTGTGGGTCCACCTGCACCTGTATCAGGCACTGCCCTTGGGGTCACTGCCCCCTGACCATACTTGGCCTCACTGACCTCTGCCATTGGTTTTGAATTCTGAGCCAAGGGAGGAAGTTTGAAGCTGGGGTTGGTGCTGTCCAAGGTGCAGCTCTCTGGACAGCTTGAGAATGAGGGACCCTGATGTGTCACCAGGGAGGAGACCCTAGGAGGGATCTGTGCCTCAGAGGTGTTGGAATCACAGGGGGCCCAGATCCAAGGTAGGCTGAATCCATGAACTTCAGGGATGCAGATCGGGCTCATTGACCAGCTCCTCTGGCTCCGTGTTCCTCTCTGTAGCTGATTCTCTTGTTGATCTCTGAGCCCTCACTTGAGTCTTCTTTATGCTCCAGAGTTGCTGGGTGGGGGGTGGGGTGGGGGTGGGGGGAGACCTAATGGAGGGTTCTATGTCCTCTCACAGATTGTCCAGGAAACAGACTTTATTACCTCTCCTGTCCCAACCTCACAACAAGATCTGAATGGTGGGCAGGGCCAGAAAAAGTCAGATTCCACAGGAAGACGTGTCCTGGGGTGCTGAGGCCTGTGTCCCCAGCTAAACACTCAGTCTCTTTGCAAATACATTTGTTTGGTGCATCTGCAGTTGGCTGGTCAGTTTCATGTCCCTAAATCCTTGGAACTCTCTGTGCAGAAGCTTGTGAGAGGTCTTCAGATGAGTATCATGAGAGCATTCTGGCTGTGTTTTACAGGGTAGGGTTTTTTTCCCCCAGCAAAAGCTTTTAAATTGTTGTGGTAAAAATATATATAAAATGCTATTTTATCCCTTTCTAGTGTACAGTCAAATGAAATTAATTATACCCACAAAGTTAAACAACCATCACTACTATTTTTACAAAAAGATTTCCATCGACCTAAACAGAAACTCTGTATCCTTTAAAAAATAACCCCCATTCCTCCTCACCCTCAGACCTTGATCATCTCTAATCTACTTTCTGTTTCTATGAATTTTCCTATTCTTGGTATTTAATATACATGAAATCAAATGCATATGTCATTTTGTTTCTGGTTTATTTCACTTAGAATATTGATTCCAAGTCAATCCATGTTGCAGCCTGTGCCAGAGCTTCCTTCCTTTTTATGGCTAACTAACATTCTGTTGTGTGTATTCGCCATGTTTGTTTATTCTTGTCTGTGAATGGACACTTGGGCTGCTTCCACACTGTACCTATTGAGAATAATGCTGGAATGAACATCCCCATGCAAGTATCTGTTTGAATCCCTGTTTTCAATTATTTGGGATCATACCTAGGAGTGAAATTGTTGTTTTATATGATAATTCTACGTTGAACTTTTTGAGAAACAGCCAACCTGTTTCCCACAGTTTCAACGCCGTCTTATATACCCGCCAGTGAAGTATGAGGATTCTGAATTGTCTGCACAATGCCAACATTTGTTACTTACCATTTGAAAAAGATGGATAGCCATTGTGGTAGATGTGATTCATCCCTATTGTTTTTTCTAAGAAGTTTTTATAATTTTAGCTCTTTTTTTAACCCACCATGTAACATACACCCTGCATCAGATAGTCCTCATGATACTCATGTGCAGACCCACGATGGCCTTCAGCCCCAAGAGATCCAATGATGTGGGACATCATTGTGGTTTTGTTTGCATTTCACTAATGATAATGACGTTGAACGTCTTTTTGTGCTTATTGACAATTTGTATATCTTCTTTGAAGCTATGACAACTTGAGTCCTTGGCCGTGTTACAGTTGTGTTGTTTGTCTTTTTTTTTTGTTGACTTGTATTTGTTCTTTTTATATTTCAGACACAAAACCCTTATATAAGTGATTCACAAATGTTCTCTCATTCTCTGTGTGGTCTTTTCACTTTCTTTATAATGTGAAATGCACAAAAAACTTTCAATTTGATAAAGTCTAATTTATCTCCATTTCCCTTTAGCTCTTGTTTTTTTCTTTTTTTTGGTCATGCGTAAGCCTCTTTTGGCATATCCGAGGTCATCAAGATTTATCCCTACATTTTTTCTGAGAAGTTTTTATGGTTTTAGCACTTAAATTTAACTCACTGATCCATGTTGAGGTAATTGTTTGATATGGTGCGACATAGAGTTCCAACACTTCATTCTTTTGCACGTGGTCATCCAGTTGTCCCTGCACCATTATTTGAACAGATGACTTTTCCCCATTAAGTTTTCTTGACACTCTTGTCAAAGATCAGTTGGCCATAAATGTGAGGGTTTATTTCTACACTCTCAATCCTATTCCATTGGTCTGCATGTGCATCCTTGTGTCAGTACCACTCTGTTATACTATTTGTAGTGTTTTAGTAAATTTTCAAGCTAAGAAGTGTCCATTCTGCATTTTTTCAGTATTGTTCTGTCAACTTTTTTCTGAAGTTCAATGGTTCTCCATGGAAGGGGCCTTTCTGCACCCTCCCAGGATTTTGCAATCTGAAGATCTTTTTATTGATAGAACTTAACCTCAGAATATAAATGATCCCCACTTCATATGCTGAGGTTCTGTGTGAAGGTGTGAGCTGCCTCCCATGAATGAATCGGGAGACATCTGAAGCACTTGCCACACGGTGAGAGGAGAGCAACTTACATGATGATGGGCACAGGGGATATTGTTCTGGGAAATAATTTTGTCTGTGGAGTGTATGTGCCCCTCACCCCTTTACTTCTCCATATAGCCCACATATCCATGGACGTATTAAATATTCATATTCTTGGTTATCCTCTGGGGTCTGGGGCCTGGTCCACCTGTCAGGTGGAGCTGGAGGAGGTGACTGGCAGGTCCGTGACCCTTGGGGAGGAGCAGGGCTAGGCAGGGTGACCACAGCTGCACCCAGAGGCGCTTGGAAGCCTGACTTCCTGGATCCCAGGGCCAGCAGGCAGGATTCCTCAGGAGAAGGTGGGCCACACCGCGGTTGCTGCAGTGGACTGGAGGAGGTCAGAGGCCCTGGGGCTCCATGTCCTCTTCCAGCTCCCCAGATGAGGATCTGGGCCCTGGGCTGGTGCTGTCCCTGCAGCAGGCAGGCGGGAGGCGGGGACGGCTGCACAGCAGGCCGGAGTCCACGCCGGCCTTTCAGACATCGTCACTGCAGATGGAGGAGTCTGTTCAGAGGCCCAGGCTGTGCTCAGGGAAGGATCCTTCCCGTCCTCATCAGGGACTTGAACTTGATGTGCTGCTCCTGGCGGCCTCCTGCTCCCCCTGCCGGGCTCTCAAGGAAGCGCGGCTCCGGGTCTCCCGCTCTTCCATGGCCTCAGCGCTGTCCCGCCGACGCAGGGGTGTGGGCGCTTCTCCCGGGAGGGGCCTTGCAGAACCGGACACGTCTAGGGATGCAGAGGGGCCTCCTCTGCGCTCAGGTGAGCGATCTCGAGGGTTTCCGGGCCCCATCCCTTTCCTGGTGCGGTTGTTGAAGCCTCTGCGACAACCACGCTCCCAGAGCCGCGAGGACCCGCCCGCGGTGGAATCAGGGCCGCCTTCGGGAAGGCGCCTCCCAGCCTCGGTGACCCCATGAGCGGGACCGGAGGGTGGGCTCGGGGTCCGAGCCGCCTGGTGCTCGGCCACCCCTGGGAGCTACCCATGAGGCTGAGCCGGAGTCCTGCTCTCCAGCGGGGATTCGCTTCCAGAAGTTCCCATGTAAGAGCGCAGGGTCCCGGTGCTGGCCGGGATGGAGCCCCCGAGAGAGCGCGGGACCCTCTGCGGTCCCGCACCCGCCAATCCGCCCCGCGGAGACTGGGACACTCCGGCTAGACCCGACGGGCGTCCGTCTGTCTGGAGGACCCGGGAGCGCGACCCTCAGTCGTCCGGTGCTGGTCGCAGTCGGCGGGTCTGGGAGCCGGGTCAGGATCCGCTTAGTGACGGAGGTTCAAAGGGAAAACGTGTAACAACGTCCACCTGGTCCCAAAACGGTGGGTGGTGTTGACAGAGACGCTGCTTTCGTCATTGCCGAAGGGAACACAACGTTCTGGAAAGTCATATTAAGGCAGCAGTATCAGCAGGTGATGCACGTTTTATTCTTCTAGAATAAGTTTAAAAAATCGGGTGTCCCTCTGTTGCCCAGGCACAATCAGCTTGCTGCAGCCTTGACCTCCTGGGCTCAGGCGATCCTTCTCCCTCAATCTGTGGAATAGCTGGGACTACAGGCGCATGCCACCACGCCTGGCTAATTTTTTATTTTTATTTTCATAGAGACGAGGCCTCACAATACTGCCCAGGCTGATCTTGAACTTCTGGGCTTAAGCAATCCTTCCGTATTGGTCTCCCAAATTGTTGGGATTATCGGCATGAGCCACTGTGCCTGGCCAGAAAATAGCATACAGTTTTAAACATAAAGAGAAATTCCCATGCTGTGCTTTTCCCTCAACAAAACATTTCTTCCTACAGATAGAATCGACTTTCCATCATAGTTAAGACACCCTTATGATGGGGAGAGCATCAGAGTGGACTGTCTGGAGCCTCAGGATGTGGGATCATGTCATGTATTTTCTCCTCCCAATGTCACACAATTCCCCCACGTCTTACTTTGTAATGCAACCCAGTGGGTGTCACTCTGGTTTGTGGCTGCAGATTCTTGCAAACCTGCACCCTTTCTGCTGTGCGGTCCAGGCATCCATATGGCATCACCTCTAAGCACACCTTCTCTCGGGACATCAGATTACGGGTTAAGGAAAGGCCATTTTCACAGATATTTTTGACATCAGTTTCTGCCCTTCACACAAGATTCTTCTACCAAGAGGTGAAAGATTTCATTTGGTGAGTTGTTATCAGAGATTGATGTAGATCAGCGATTCAGTCATTGCCCCCTCCAGGGGGCATTTGTCAATGTCTGGGGCCCGTTCTGGTTGTCAGAACTGGAAGAGGGAGTCCTACTGGCGTGTAGTAGGTAAAGTCCCCAGATGGTGATAAACACCCTGCAACACACAGAAGCCTGATGACAACGATGCTGAGGAGTTGAGCCTGCTGTGCACCCTCTCAAGCTTCCCCAGGGGCTTCCCCTCACCTGCTCTTCCCCACCATTCCTCTCACCTCACCCTCCTCCTTGCACCTTCAATCCCCTGGTCCAGGGTCGGCCCTGATCTCTCATCTCTCTTGGCCTCTTTCTGTACCTTAGCAGGAGATGCCCACTAGAGGGTGCTGTTGCCCTTCCTGGAGCTCATGCCGACCCTTTCCACCCCGAGACAGATGTGGCTGTTTTGGGGGGGGGGAGGGTTGTTTTTGCTTGTTTTGTTTTGTTTTGTTTTGTTTGAGTTGGAGTCTCACTCCGTCACCCAGGCTGGAGGGCAGCAGCACGCTCTCGGCCACCCCTGTGTCGACCTGCTGGGCTTCGGCGATTCTTTCCCTTTAGCCTTCCAAGCAGCCAGAACTACGGGCACGCGCTACCATGCCCAGCTAATTTTTAAATTTTATTGTAGAGACAAGGTCTCACTATGTTGCCTAGGCTCTTCTCGAACCCCTGGGCTCAGGTAATCCTCTTGCCTCAGCCTCCCAAAGGGCTGGGATTACAGGCTTGAGCCACTGTGCCTGGCCAAATGTGGCTGTTTTTACCGATTCCACCCTAGCCCTCAAACAGTCTGGATTTGCTGGAGGTGCAGCTCCTGGATAGGTGTCACGGTGCCCATGGAGGACTCTCACTCTGGAGATTTTGGTGTCATGGACTGGTGACCTGGAGCTAACCCCAGGGCCCAAGTCACTGGGAGTGGCCTGTTTCTAGGCACAGTAGCTGGACACTCATGGTCCAGATGCCTCTGCCCATCTGAGGACCTTGGAGACAAGGCCACCAGCCTGTGTCCCTGAAGTCCCTGTCAGTTAAGATCTGTACCTGTGGCCTTGGCAGGGCTGCTGTGAAATATTCCAGACTGGGACTTTCCCAGTGGAAGGAAGTCCTCCCAGGTATTCCAGGGAGTGCATGTTCCCATCAGGAGCAGGTGGTTTCAAGCTCACTGTCATCCCCAGAGTCAGGCCCCAGGACATGGGAAGTGTGTGGTCCTGCCCGACCCCATCTTAGCAGGACCCCATTGCTGGGTGGTCTGTGGGAACATGGCCTCCCATCCTCGCAGTGCAGAAGAGTCCCTTCTTTCATGTGGACTTAGAAATTGAAGGGATACAAGTTTGGACAGGAGGCTGTTTTTCTGGAAGCGGAAGAGGTTAGATGATGGGCAAGGCACAGCATGCTCAGTGACGTAGGCCACATCAGGGGCAAGAGCATTTCCTTGGAGAGTCCAGCCTTTTTTCCTGGAACATTCTAGAACTTCCCCTTCAGAGCTTCCTTCCAGGTGAGGCTCCTCAGGTCTGTTCTCCTGGTGAGACTTCCCACACATCTGAGGGCCTCAGTCCTGTGTCATCCTCTGTCCACATCATACTGGGCGACTCTGTGTGACTACTTGGCTCTCCTGATACCCCGGGTCTTCAGAATCGCTGTCAGTGGAGGCAGAGTCCTGTCAGCTGTGGGACCAGCTCTTAGGCTCTGTCATTCTGATGATCAGTCATCGCCCAGGAGGGGGCAGCAGCTGAGCAGAGAGGAAGCAGGGACAGATGTCACCACCTTGTGTGTCTGCAAGTTGCCGGGGGGGGGGGGGGTGTGTGTGTGTGTGTGTGTGTGTGTGTGTGTGTGTGTGTGTGTGTGTGTGAAGAATCCTCATGAGGACTAAACTCTGACCTCTGTTTTTTTTCCCCCCTCTCTTGCCCAAATTTGTCATTAAGGTCCTAGGAAATCACACCCTACAAACCATAAAGTCGCATCAGATGGGATTTTATTAACCCTATGTAATATGTCTTATTTTCCAACCTGATTCTGACATAACATCACATAACAGATAAGGAAGGAAATAAAAAAATTTTATGACCCTGCAAAGCCACCTCTTAGGGAAATTTGCATCTGTTTAGAATCCCTTTCCTGAGGATCCCAGAGGAGCCAGACATTTGCCATCTATTCTCCCTAAAGGCTGCCATCTCTGAGGCTTCACCTAAGCATCAATAATTTCGGTTACCTCAACACCCCCTTATCTTAACTCAGTATTTTTTTTTAAGGATTTCAAATTCTTTGGACAGAGCCTAACTCTATAATTTTCTTTTTGAGGATCTCCTCTGTGGCCTGAGCTTGTGGCCTGAGCTGGAATGCAGTGGCATGTCATAGTTCACTGCAGGCTCAACCTTCTGGGCTCTGGCAATCCTTCTGCCTCAGCCTCCTGAATAGCTAAAACTGCTGCCACCACACCCAACTCATTTTTAAATTTTGTTCTAGAGACAAGCTCTCTTTATGTTGCTTAAGCTGGTCTTGAACTTCTAAACTCAACACTTTGCCCAGCCTGTGCCTAAGTCTTTTTACCAATTGCCAATCGGAAAATCTTTGAATCCACCTATGACCTGCATACCCCCACTTGGAGATGTCTGGTCTTTGCAGGTCCAACCAACATGAATCTCACATGTAGTGATTTATTTTTTGCCTGTAACCCTGACTCCCTAAAAGTGTATAAAACCAAACTGTAATCAACCCATTTTGGGGCACATATTCTCAAGACCTCTAGGGACTGTGCACGGGCCTAGGTCACTCACATTTGGCTCAGAATAAGCCTTTAAAAATATGTTGCAGTGTCTGGCGTTTTACATCTCTACTCGTTATAGAAGGTGTTAGCTTGTGCTGTGGGGATTTGCAATTTAACAGCAAAAGCAGAATTTTTTCCTATTTTGTAGGCACAGTGGTTTGAGTTTGGAGTTATAGATTCTCCTTGGATGTCACTGTCAACCTCAATCCCATCCATTTGGGGCACAGACTTTAACTTCCACACCCTGGTGTAGGGTAGGCATGGGACACCATCATGGTCGCCTCTGTATGAGCAGCTATTGTAGGGAGATGTGATCTCTGCTGGGCACCGTGCTCCCCTCTTCCTGGGTCAGTATCCAGCTCCCTGCTGTCCCCACCCTCCCTCTAGTCCTTTCCCCCTCTGAGCCCCCTCTTCAGTCCCTAGCCCCATGTCAGCCCTCACAGGGTCTCTGAGTTGACTGCCCATGGGCACTATGCTGGTCATTTACACTATTTGCTCTGCCCCTGATGCCTCCTTGGTGCTGTCTATGGTCCTGCAGCTTCCGTGAGGTGTGTGTGTGTGTGTGTGTGTGTGTGTGTGTGTGTGTGTGGCATGTGTGTGTTTAGGGAATTTGAGTCATTCTACAAATATTTATGTTAATGAAAGGATCACACAGCAGGACTTATGAAAAATGATGGGCTGGGTGCAGTGGCTCACATCTATAATCCCAGCACTTTGAGAGGGTGGTGTGAGAGAATTGCCTGAGCCCATGGTTTGAGACCAGCCTGGGCAACTTGGTGAGACCTCATCTCTACAATAAATCAAAAAATTAGCCGGGTGTGGTGGCACACGTCTATAGTTTCAGCTACTTGGAAGCTGAGGTGGAAGGATTGCCTGAGCCCAGCAGGTTAAGGCTATGGTGGCCATGAATGTGGCCTGGGCAACAACGTGAGACTCCAACTCAAAAAAAAGGAAAGAAAGAAAGAAAGAAAAATGATGGTTCCTGTTGTGGACTGGATCACTCTTTCTAACTATTCAAGTCCTCCCTATGTTAGAATTAAGCATCCATGCCCTTTGCCATTGACCTTGGCATTCCATCCACTAGAAGAGTGGTATGCTCCCCTCTGTTCCCATTCATTTGGCCATGTGACTTGTGGAGGCTGATGGACTGCTGGAAGAGTGGTCTCGGTGAGTGCTGCTCATGCTATAGGAGGCCCAGCCTGTTATCCTCGCTCTCTCCTGATCTGCCACAAGAAGAGTGTCCTCTGGTGGCCTCTTTATCTTTGATGCATTGAGGGAACCTGTTGTTTGCCACACACCCGAGTTTCCCTCAGAGTCACTCCTAGGAAAGGCCCAGAGCACCGGATCCTCCTGTGCGAGGTCTGAGGTTGGAGCCAGGAACCTGGCTTTCCTCCTCTGGGGAGATGCCCTCCTTCAGGCCTAGGCCTCCTCAGGCAGCTCTGACCCCACCAGGTTCTGCTCTCTAGCCCCACTGTGACTCTGGCCTCAGTTTCTGCAGTGTGTGGGCGTTAGATAGCTCTGCCCTGCCCTTGTGCCATTCCCAAAGGGGTAACCATGGGAGAGCCTGTGTAAGAGGGTGAGGCCTGTGGATGAGAGTCTGTGTGGCCATCGCCGATGGCTTTGCCTCACTGCTGGTTACAGTGGAGGCTGCAGTGACTCACCGGGAAGCCTGCTGCTGACTGGAAGTATGTGGACACCTTGATCAGGTGCAGGAGGCCCCCCCTTTCCCAGTTTGTCACTGGTGTCTGTATTGTTTATGCATGAATTGAATTTGAGTGGGTTTATGTGGAATTTCACCCAAGGCCATTTAACTTTTCTTCTGATAATTATAATGTTTTTTCTAGTTCATCTGTTGATGTTGCAGAAGGCAATGGTAGATTTTCAGGTGTCAAACCCACTTTGCATTCCTGGGGGACAACTCAACAAGGTAAATCCTGATTCCCTGGTAGTGTGTTATCTAGGGGTTTTCCCTCTCTGTTCATGAGAAGGGCCTGTGATTTTTTCCTTCCTCATTCTTTCCTGGTCTGATTTTGACATGAAGGTAACACTGCCACATAAAATCTGTTAATGAATATTCTTTATTTTTTTATTCTTTAGGACAGAGATTCTCAACCCCTAGTTAGGAACTGGGCCACACAGCAGGAGGTGAGTGGCTGGTGAGCAAGCAAATCTTCATCTATATTTACAGGTTTTCCCCATCACTCACATTACCACCTGAGCTCTGCATTCTGTCAGATCAGCGGCGGCATTAGATTTTCATAGACGTGTGAACCCTAGTGTGAACTGCACATCCATGGGATCTAGAATTAAAGTGCATAATAAATGTAACGTGCTTGAATAATCCCCAATTGTCTTCCACGAAACCAGTTCCTGATGCCAAAAAGGTTGGGGACCGCTGTTCTAGGAGACTTGTGTAAAGTTGATATGAGCTGGTCTTTGATTGTTTTGCTGGTATTGTTTTTATGTATATCCTGAAAAAAATTTTAGTCCCTGTTGTGAGAAGTAATGCAGACATAGCAGTCATGTCTGCATACATGTGTACCCATGAACGCACCACCCAGGTCATGGTAGAGCATATTGTCAGCATTCAGTGGTGCTCTCATGCCCCTCCCAGACACTATACACCCCCATCACCTCCATTCTGGTCTCTGGCACAAGAGACCGGATTTGCCTCTTGGGGATCTTTATAGAAGTGGATATAGAAGGATATAGAATCTTAAATAGAAGTTCCAGTTCATCACTTTCTGTTCTCACTGGGCTTCTCCTTCAACACTGCGTGTGAGATGACCCGCATCGCCCCTTCCTTCCTCGCCTTGTCAAATGTCCCTTAGTTTGAATACTTCATAGTTTCAGCCCCTGCACTGCTGAACATTTGGATTGCTGCACTTTTGGCTCCTGAATAACTCTGATGCGGTCATTCTTGTGCATGTGTTTTGGTGGCCTAAGTCATTTCCTTGGGTGTAATACCACTGTATGTGCGGGAACATCTTCTAAGATAGCTGCACATTTGACATTTTGTTGCCAGAGAGTTGAACACATTTACGTTGCCACCGGCAATGTCTCTATGTTCACGTATTGCAACTCTTTGTTTTGTCAGTCCATTTAATTTTAGCCTTTCTCATGGAGTTGGAATAAACTATGACAATGACATTTGAGACACCCATTTTTGATTGAGACTTGGGGAGGAGGAGGAGGTCAGAGGAGGAGAAGGACTCACTTGCATTTCTGGACAGAAGGAACCTCACTGTGGGTCTCAAAGTGGAGGACACAGTATCCTGTGTCCTGAAGGATAGGAAGGTCCTGTCCCTGCTGGCCCAGGCACAGCCCTGAGGCCTGGTCTCCCAGGAACATAGATCATCCTCCCTGGCCACAGACTATCTCCAGGATACACTGTCCCTGCAGGGCCTGTGCCTAGAATCTCATTGTGGCTTCCAGGCAACTAGGAAGGACCCCTTCAGAGGGACAGATATAGCTGTTGTTATGGCTCCCAGAAACACAGGGAGGAGGAGCTGGGCTCCATTCTCTTTTTCTAGTACTGGAGACCAGGGATGTTTCCTCATGCGTCTGTCACACGTGTCCCCAGTGACTCAGCTTGTTCAAACATACCTCTTAGAGGGACAGAGCCATGCCAGGGCTGTCCAGGGCACCTGGAGAAGGACACAGAGAGTGGCCAGAGCAGGGAAGGGAGGGTATAGGCAGGACCAGCAGAGCCTGACTGTGCAAAGGAACCTCCTTTTGGATAGTGCCTCCAGGAAGTAACCATGTGAGGGAAGCTGGAAGAGCTCAGGGGATCCCATGAGCCTACTTGCTGCTGCCTCAAATGAAGGGCTGAGACACTGACCTTGTGAACAAACAGAAGATGACCGACTGAGAGTGGCCTGGGGCCTGGGCCCATGCTCCATCCTCAGAGATCCCAGCCAGCTCTCAGGTCCCATGGTGAGCTGTGCAAAGGGGACCACTCTTTGCAGAAGGGGTAGAGGTGATGATCTGTAAGGAAAGGGTGTCACCTCTTCTCTGACCCCAGATCACCTCAGGCTGACCCCTGACTGCTCCCGTGGACATCTTCACAGTATCTGCAGTAGGAATCTCTCCTCATCCTGTGTGTCCAGCATCCTTACCACCAGATGGAGATTTTCTCCCAGTGACTTCTGTGTGACCATCTTCTAGCACTTTCTGTGAGCAAATCTCCTCTCCTCCTATAAAATTCTGGGTATGTTGGGGAAGGTGGGCCAGCCAACTGTGTTCACCTCTGAGCCAGGGCAGATTGACAAGAAATCAGGAAGTTATTTAATGTTGTTAGATAACTGATTAGGGAACAAGGACGCCCAACCCAGTCTTTAGGACCTTAGAACCTGGAGAGGTTCCCACCTAAAGGATTTCTCAATCTAAGAGGATTTTACTTCCTGGTCTGCATACTGAATATCAAAGCAAAGAAAATCTCTAGGGAGAAGTGTTTACAGTTTTTGACAAAAACCTGGCGCTCCTAGGAACATGAGGAAATCACCTCAACACAATAAAAGTCATTCATGAAACGTACAGTTGACATTACACTCAGGAGAACATGAAAACCCTTCTTCTAAAACCTTCTTTAGATTCCCTTCTAAAATCAGGAATAAGATGAGGATGCTGTGTTTTATTTAAGGAAGTGAAGCAACAGAAACAGAAGGAATAAAGAAATCTGTAATCAGTTGTGATCAATTAGTGTCAATACCACTGCACTTGAACCAGCCAAGGATGCCACTTTTATCATGTCTATTCAGCACCACACTTGAAGTCCTGGTCAGAACAATAGGCTAGAAAGAGAAATAAAGACATCCAAATTAATAAGGAAGAAGAAAGTTATCTCTGCTGATGACACGATCTTATATGTAGAAAAGCGTAATTCCACACACAAAACCCAAAACTCTTAGAACTAATAAAGCAACTTTGCAAAGATGCAGGATACAAAAACAGTGGGCAAAAATCAGTTATGTTCTA
Organism: Tarsius wallacei; assembly: GCA_963574415.1. Taxonomy (NCBI): domain Eukaryota; kingdom Metazoa; phylum Chordata; class Mammalia; order Primates; family Tarsiidae; genus Tarsius; species Tarsius wallacei. The sequence continues at coordinate 17,071 of CAUYQG010154156.1, forward strand.
TACACTATAAACAATGCAAAAGGAAATTTAAAAAATTATTCATTTTTTAATAACTAGCATCAAAAAAAATAAAACACTTAATAAAATTAACCAAGAAGGTGAATGATTTGCACTTAAAACTACAAAATGATGCTGAAACAAATTAAAGAAATAAGTAAGTTAAATGTAAACACATCTTGTGTTTGTGGATTAGAAGACTTAATATTTCTTTCTTTTTTCTTTCTCTCTTTCTTTCTTTCTTTCGTCAGATTCTCACTCTGTCACCTAGGCTGGAGTGCAGGGGCATGATAATGGCTACTGCAGCCTTGACCTTCTAGGCTTAGGCGATCCTTCCACCTTAACCTTCCAAGTAGCTGGGACTACAGGTGTGCACCACCACGACTGGCTAATTTTTTTTATTTATTGTAGAGATGAGGTCTTACCATGTTGCTCAGGCTGGTCTTGCACCCCTGAGCTCAGGCAATCCTCTCGTCTCAGCCTCCCAAAGTGCTGGGATTGCAGGTATGAGCTACTGCACCCAGTCTAGAAGTCTTCATGTTTCTAAGATGTCAGTACTCTCCATAGAAATATACAGATTCAATAAAATTTCCATTAAAGTCCCAATGGTAGTTTTTTCAGAAATAGAAAATCCATTTAAATAATCATATGTAGTTCCAAAGGACTTGGAATAGCCGTAAACATCTTGAAAAAGAATAATGAAGTTGGAGGTCTCACACTTGCAGATTTCAAACGTTCTACTGATCGACAGCAATTCAAAACAGTGCAGTTCTGTGTAAACCATAACCCCCCAACCAACTGAACAGACTCCCTCTGGACAAAGAGAAACCGGAAAAACTAAATTACAGGCCATGAGGGAAGAGAAGGTGGGAAACACCTAGTCATACTCTTACCCTTGTGGAGTTTTAGGCACTAGTGACCAACATTCACACTAAAATAGAGATCATGAGACTACCAAAACAGACTCTGTGGCCATAAGTTACCAAATTCTTACCTGACCGGTATAGCATCATGTGACAGATATCATGTTCTAAGGGAAATAAAAAAAAATGCATCCCAAAATATGTTTCTTTGACATATTTTGAAGTGACCCTACAAAGCCATCTCTTGGGAGAAATTTGCATCTGTAGAGAACACCTTTTAAGAAATATACCTCCTAGCTGGGCTCGGTGGCTCAGCCTGTAACCCCCGCTTTGGGAGGCTGAGGTGAGTGGATTGCCTGAGCCCGCGGGTTCGAGACCCACCTGGGCAGGTGAGACCTCATTTCTACAATAAATCAAAAAATTAGCCGGGCGTGGTAGCGCGCACCTGTAGTTCCAGCTACTTGGAAGGCTGAGGCGGAAGGATCGCCTGAGCCCAGCAGGTCGAGGCTGCGGTGGCTGGGAGCGGCCACTGCATTCCAGTCGGGGTGACAG
>CAUYQG010154159.1:0-15515 GCA_963574415.1 Tarsius wallacei
TTTTTAGTTAGAGTCTCACTCTGTCGCCCAGACTGGAGTGCAGTGGCCACTCCCGGCCACCGCAGCCTTGACCTGCTGGGCTCCGGTGATCCTTCCGCCTCAGCCTTCCGAGTAGCTGGAACTACAGGCGTGCGCTACCACACCCGGCTAATTTTTTTTATTTATTGTAGAGATGAGGTCTCACCAAGTTGCCCAGGTGGGTCTCGAACCCGCGGGCTCAAGCAATCCACTCACTTCAGTCGCCCAAAGGCACGGGATTACAGGCGGAGCCACCGGGCCCGGCTAGGACCTAAGATTTCTTCTTTTTATCAGAAAAGTCTTCTTAAACCAAACTGACTTACCCAGTCCCAGGGGAAGGGCCAGTATAAACAAAAACAAATCTTAGGTCTTTTCTTCCAACTAATATAGATGTATACAACCAGAGCTCAAACCTGTGTTGCCAAAAGACCTCATAAATATGGGAGGTGGTGCTGACCTCTGAAGGGTTGGATAGCCCTGCAGCTTTCCTCTCTCTCATTGGACTTTGCTGGAAAGTGCTAGAATGCTTACAGGGTTGCTACTGGTAAGTAGCCAACCAGGTGTTTGGTTGAAGAGGGCGTTGGGTAATTGTGTCAGAAATAATTCTCCACAGGAACTTCTTGTGTCTTTAATTCACATTCATCTCGGCCTGGGGCCCCAAGAACAGCAACTTGCCTTTTGATGTCACAGAGGAAGAAAATACATGTGTTGCCCCTTAAGTGTGGCTCTGAGTGGTCCTTGCCAGGTGACACATGTTCCTCAGTGGTATTCAGAGCCATTAAAAAAGGTGTTGAGCTGGGTATCCAGAGGTAGAGCGGCTGGTGGCGACTGCCTTGGTCTCACCCTTGGGGATCCCACCCCTATCAGACCCCTGGAGAAGACCTGAAATGGTTGTGTACTTGCTAAGCTCTTCTTTCCTCCAGTAAAGAGCTCTCTGGGTTTCCACAAACCCACTCTCCAACCCTGCACTGTCTTCCTTGATCTGGTGGTTGGAGACCTCCACTGGTTACATTTTGGTAGGTGGTCAGACTCCTCACAGTGTCAAAATGAGGGAGAAAAGGGTGAAAACCTAAACTGTCTGAGAAGAATGTTGCCTAATCCTGTTTTAGAAACCTGCAATTTTTAGTTTATGTAAAACCCAGATATATTGAATTCCCCTTGAACCTTTTTGTATTTGATAAGAGTTTTATTTCCTAAAACTGACAGTAATGACAGTTATGTTGGAATTTAGCCCTGAGTATTTATCTAGATTTCACCATTTGTTTTGTCTTCATAACAGGCAGTTTCCTTTCTCTCTCTCTCTCTCTCCCCCTCACTCCCTCTCCCCTCTCTTCTTCCCTCCCCTTCTTTTCCCTTCTTTTCCGTCCTACTTCCTTTTTTCCACCAAGCTCATAATGAAAATAGGCCCTTCCATTTTATTTTCAGATGAGAACTAAAGGAGCAAGCCAGCGTTGGCTCCATGAGTGACTCTGGGTCGTTTATTTTTATTTTTATTTTTTGAACCAGAGTCTCACTCCGTTGCCCAGGCTGGAGTGCAGTGGCACCACACTCATGGCCACCCCAGCGTCGATCCACTGGGCTCTGGCGATCCTTCCACTTCTGCCTTCCAAGTAGCCGGAACTACAGGCGTACACTACTACACCCGTCTAATTTTTTGAGTTATTGTAGAGATGAGGTCCCGCCAAGTTGTCCAGGCTGGCCTCAAACCCGTGGGCTCAGACAGTCCCCTCACCTGGGCCTCCCAAAGTGCTGGGATTACAGACTTGAGCCACCGCACCCGGCCTGTGTCGTTTTTTTTTTTGCAGGATAAATCACTCACAGCAGATCACTGTCTGTTTAGAGAGTGGGCTGCAAAGGCTGCACAGCTGCCTGGGCTGCCTGGCTTTGCTGTCCCAGAGCCTCTTGGAAATGAGCAGGGAGTGGCGCCGGTGCGAGTGCCCTTCTGCGAGGCATTGGAGGTGCGCTTGGCTGCCCTGTGGTGTCTGATCAGCAGCATGCGCGTGGTTGGGTACATCGCACAGAGGCAAGAGGTTAACTTCCATTATGCTATGTTCAATCCTACATACTAGAAGTGGTGTGTGTTTGTGTGTCTTTGAATTGATATGGCCCGAGGCCCAACTGTCCAGTATCAAAAGTGTCTTAATGGGACCTTATGAAGAAGCACATGGAATCTGAAACTTGATCACAAAATGCAGACCATTAAGGACCTGAAAATGGCTATTCGGGTTTGTAGGTCACACCTTTCTCTAAGCTCAGTTAATGAGCAAATCTTTATTCTTTACAAGATTAACCAGGTGTATTTGGCTAATGTTAACTTTAGTCTTGGCTGCTCAGCCCTGTCGCTAATGAGGCCAAAGTGGGAATTCCTGCCTCTCGTAGATCAGCTCCCTCCACTCTCTTTCCTGGCCACCAACCACTAGCCCTAGCCAGCTGGCTTGTGAATATCTGCAGTTGGATGTAGGAGTGGGGGAAGGTGCGACACAAGGTGCTGTGTGGATTAGTGCAAATCCATAGCCTTTCTGGAGAAAACCCCCACATACATCTCTACTGACCAAGAGTCAAGTGCATTGTCTCCACTTTAGAAAGGCAATAGAGTTGATCAAAGTTAGAATTTTGAACTTTTGCCAGGACATATGCAATATTTAAAATGATTTTGGGAAAAACATATCCATGGCTAACTGGTAGAGGAGTTTAGGATGGAAACCAACGAAGAACACGTGATTGCTTTTATATATGCAGAAACAGAAAGAGGACTTGACGTTAGCTTAAAAATGTTTTCAAGGAATGCAGTATTTATCAGAATCTTAGAATGGCCTGATTTTGCTTGGGTTGTAGGTTCTTTAGACTTTTAGCTCTTGGTTCCTCCCTATTGCTGAAATGGGCTATATACATTGATTTGGTATTATAGTCATTTATTAAGGAATTGCATATTAAATAAAAATCTTGCAGTTACTGGAAACTTTGGATTTTAAACAAACATTGGGGAACATATAATGTTCTAGAAGATAAATATTTGCATAAGGCAGTTCAGTTCTTCAGCATGTGTATGTTTAAATACAAACAAAAACCCCAGCAATATTTACCCTAAGTGTAATTTTTGAAGTAAAATGAGAATAATTTTGAAATCTTGTATAATTCAGATTCATTTATTTTCATAGAATAAATTCACATTTTGTAATGATAAATGTGTAATAAAAGAGCTATTAGAAAAACCATTATTTTGCTTACATTTGGGAAATTCTAACACTGTCTTATTATATAGCACTGTTTCCCAAATAAAAGAATTGTAGACCCAGAGAAATTGTGACTTGCCCAAGATCATTCAGCTAGAAAGTAGTAGAGCTTTGATGAAAACCGGTTCTGCTCCTCTGGCCTGTGGGATTTCCATGACACCATGCTGATTTTATTGGGGTGCAAACATGTAAATAAAATCACTATTTTGCTTCCTTAATCAAAGCTGAGTGACTTGGAAATATCATTTTCTTTTTCATCTTTTCAAGGAGCAAATTTACCTTATCACTTTATAGTCCTAACTACTTTTGGTATCTCTAGATATAGAATTGACTTTGTCTTTTCTTTGTCTTGTAAGCTATTTAGAGCAAGGTAAGATTACAATCATAAGCTGAATCTGGGGGTATAAAACCTATTATCTTTCTTGGCTATTGTTATTCCCTTGGAAATGAATAACGATTACCCAAGTTTCTCTTAAACATGTGGCAACTTACAACAATTGTGGTTTTTAAAATACATAGCAGTTTGGTCTTGTCTCCTTTGTCTTCCCTCTTCATGATTGTATTCCACCTATTTTAATGAATGACCAGCTGACTGTGATATGTTCAGAAACACCATCCCAGTTATAAAATTGAGTGGGCTTTAAATATTTTAGGCTTTGAAAGATTGTTTAGCCATTCCTCTCCAAATGCAGAAGTAAGGCTAGCTTTAGGTCCAGATTTTGTAAACATATATTTTTGCCACTGACATCACTGCAAATGTCCTCAGCTTCCCTCTTTTTAAAAAATTTGACCAGACAAAGTTTGTTCACTTGTAGTACTTTCATGATCAGCAGTCCTTTTTTTTCCTTTTTTTATTCCAAATTTCCCTTTTGTTTTGTCCTCTTCCATTTCTTTACTTTCATTTGATATGTCTTTTAGGATAATCAAGGCTGAAATATGTGTTATTGATCAATTCTGTACATGTTTTAAAAAGATAGATTGTTATAAGAAATACGTAAAAGACAGTTATGTAACAAGATTTATATCTTACATAAAATATTTTACTCATATGAAAAGATTTATGTATTTTTATTTATATCTTTTAATTACTTATAACTTTAAAAAACTTTTATGGTATCAGTCACTTCTACATATCTCAACCCTGATTTTCCTAAAAGATATAGCAAAGTAATAAATGTGTACACACATATGTATATTATGTATATATATACACACACGCACAGCATATAGTAAATAAGAGAATTTCATATCTTTGCAAATATTTTCAAAAGAGAACCACTTCAAACGCATGAGTTTCTACTGAAGATCGCTTCTACCTTTATGTGGTGGTCTAAGGTTTCTGTCACTTTCTTTGTTAGTTGTATTTGAAAGCAGGTGAGTAAACCAGAAAGAAATGATGCAGTCTGCCTGCTCTAGGGGCATGGAGGAGTCCATGGGCAGGCAGCGCTCAGGTTTCCTGTAGGTTTGCTTACCCACTCTGTTTGGAGGCAGAAATTGAGGGATGTCAACTTCAGGATAAGACTTGCTTGGCCACGTCTTCACCCACGGCCAACTGAGAGCCACGTAGCTGTCACTTGTCACACAAGCCCTTGGATTTGAGCTGCTTGAGGGCATTACTACACATCACAGCCTGATGCTGCGGCCCAGCAAGGCTGGGTGGCTAACCAGGGCTTGGTGTCAACCATGTTTGGGATGGCAAGGACACTTAGGGAACACATAGTCACCACACAGCAGGGGTTGCCACTACTAGCAACCGGAGATTCGTGCCCATTTTGCCCCGATCCTCCTCAATCCCTTTTCAAGTGGAAATTTTGCAAGTCGACTTCTGCAGCCTGCGTAGTACAATTTGGCTGACAGCAGTTTCTGGCAAAAGAAATAACCAAATTATTATTCAGTCATGGGTTTTTAACAGCCGCAAAGCAAGTGGATGTTAACTAAATGATGCAATTTATTCCCTTCCCTCTTATTGCCAGCTTGCCTATTACAGAGCGACTGCCAGTTTTCAATAAGTGGTACCCAGATGGTATTCGCATGCCGCCCACTTGGTTACAGAGCCGAAGCGGGGAATAACTCGGCAGACACTACAAGCTGTGGGTCAATTGAGGGGGAATGCCTGTTGCTTCACAGTTTTGCATATGTAAATCTGTTAATGTTATGTCAGTATTGTGCGGGCTAAACACAAGCATTGCCTTTCTCTGGGGGCCCAGCTGAACTTGGACCACAGCCCAGTTATACCGAGGCTCGGAGAGCGAAGCTGCAGTCTGAGGATGCTGCACCGCCTGCTCCCCTCCACTCCTGCCTCCATGCTCTTGTGTTATCTGCAGCCCAAGCTGGATGCAGGAAGTGTCTGCCATAGGCTGACTCCATAATAGGACAGGCAGGCCTGGTTTTATGAGCTGGCTGCGGAGGGAGGAGTGTGAGTATGTGTCTATTTTTAGGCCAGCCTTCAAGACAGTTCCTTTGGCCCTGCCCGCGCCTGCCTGCCTTGCTCACACTCTCCTCTGTGTGTCTGCCACACTTCTGCTCTCCATTTCATCAACTGCAGATGTGGCACACAGCCGTCTTAGAAAAGTCATGAACTGTGTCGTCTGTGCGGCTTAACAGCCAACATCTGCTGCAGCAGGCTGAAGGGAGAGGCAGGGAAATCATTTTCGGGAAGGCATTCAAGTGCCTCAACTTAGCCTCTACTTTGGCCTGTGCAGACAATTATTTTACACTAATTGCATCAAGATAGCAGCTATAAAAATGAGATTTGAATCGCTTTGCCCCCCCACCCCTCTCGTGAAAGTTGCAGTTACAAAGGGTAGTCCTTTTTTCTTTTTTCTTCTTTTATTGTGGTTTGTTTCTTGTTCTCGAAAGCTTATTACATTGGGTGCAAACAACAACAAAAATGTTGTAAAAAGGCAAGAATCATAATATGCTTAAGAGCTAAAAAGACCTATGGTGTTGGTTTAACCAATGAAAATATTCCTGCAGGTATTGTAAAATTTATGTGCCATATGAAAAACATTAAGGGTGTTGTTTTTTCATGGAGGAAAATGTTCATTGTTGAGCCATTTTGTAAATTATTTTAATGCTGCATTTCTGCTTAAACCTCATGATTTTGATATATAAACCAGTTTAATGTTTTCTGCACAGACCCTGGCTTTTCTTAAATTTTATATATTGGAAAGCCTGTGTTTGTATTGGAAACTGCTGGTTTCTTTCATATTGAAAATCTGTCTTGTGTGGGCGCAGTGCCATGCAGCAGAAGTGTAGTTTGACCAGAGACGAACCTCGAGTGTTGACTTTTGAGTCCTAAAAACTAGGCAAGACCATGTGAACAAATATCTAGAAGATGTTTCTGTTTGTTTGTTTTAAAAATAGGGATTTTTTTTTTTTTACAACAGTAAGAGTAGCATCTCTATGGTACAATATGGACTTTTTAGTACATTTTTCTTTTCTCAACTTTCATTCAGTTATAATAGAGGCAACATTGTGTTCGGTATCTGAGTCTTAACTTTTTTTTTTAATGCTCTCAGTAAATTCTGTTAAAATACGCATTCCAGCATCTCGGATTCTCTGAAAGATTTGTTTCTGTGACATTTTGCTGTATCTGTTGTGCAGCTAGAGTAGCATGCTTCTCTCCTCACATTTCAAGTCTCTAGACTTTGTTCTGAAGAGCCAGATGGAAGTATGCAGATTGTTTTTATCTTTTGTCCTTCACACTGTAACCTGATCTTCAGCATATCTAGACATCTAGCAGAAAATTTACTATGTGAAAGCAAGGAAATGATTTAGAATATGGACCAGCCAGGGGAGAAAGGGCTCAAGATGTACTTTATCAGAGTAAATCTCTCTTTTGACTCTCATTCCCTTCTTTTTTATTTTCCTAAGAAATGGTTTTCTGATTTAGGGTATTCAAACTATGCCCTAGCATTCTTCTTCCCATTTAACCGGGACTGAGAATTATAATTGACCAGTGGGGTTGACAAAGGTGTAAATAGACATGCAGTGAAAGTTCATTACCTAATAATTGAAAGCTTAGAAAAAAGTGAATTGGTAAAATCATAGACTTGGCAATGGCCTTGTGAATTAGGGCAGTGCAGTTTATTAAAACAAGGGTCTTGCTCAAAATTGTCTATCAGTTTTGAGACAGATTCAGAACTTGAACCCGGCATTGCCTCAGTGGCTGTAAGAATAATAGAATCTTAGCCTTCATGGTTTGTGGGGTTTTAATGGCAAAATATTTGTAACCTTTTGTTATGGATTTCATATCCTTTTGACTTGTCCTAAAAAATTTTCCTTCCAAACTTTGATTGGTGATTAGAGTCAGAAGAATAACTAAGCATATTCATCACTGGATTAGAGTATTGGCTGTTTGCTACACTTGTGTATACACTGTGTGCTTTAAGTCTATATTCATACCCAGCATTGTGTGTACATTTGGAGTCAGGGGACCTGGGTTTAAATACCAGCTGTGGCAGTTTGGAGATGTGAGACCTTGGGTAAGTTATCCTCACATCTCCAGGTCTTTGTTCTTTCTGCTCTAGAACGGCAATAGGTAATAGTACTTGTCTTAGGGTTGTCACAAGAAGTTAATGTGATCATGTACACGAGACACTTAGCGTGGTGCAGATGCAGCACATAGAGTGTGCTTGTCCTTAATGAAAGTTGATTATTTTAATCGATGATCTATTATCCTTGGCAACAAAGGAAAGCTATATTAGTGACGCAAGCCATATTTTTAGCCTGGGAGTTCCGCTTTTTTCTCCTGTGGAATAGATTGTTCTGTGCTTCTTGTCCTCCTTCTCCCCCCTCCTCTTTTTCATCTAGCACCTTCTTCAGCATTTCTCGTTTCGCCTTTGGGTGTCCTTATTCATTGTTTACGCCCTTGTCTAGAGAGCCAGTACTGTTTGCAGAATGCTCAGGTGCTTCCTCTCCTATTTACCCTTTCGTCCGTGTCAAGTGATATTTTCTTGAACTTTTTTTAGCTAGCAAGACTAAAGAGGAGCTTGTCAACTAGTAGAGGTCTTCCCCAAACCTACTTCTTGCTTCATTGTCATCAGTAATATCTGCAATTCACACAATTAGAACCCATCTGTGGCTTGAGGAAGTTAATATTTAAGGGCATATTTTTTGCCGAGAATAGAAATGCAGGTTAAATATTTTCAGCTAGTGCTAACCTTATTCATTCAGCAGGTGTTTCTTGAGTGTCTGCTGTATGCTAGGTGAGCAGGATGAGCAAGACAGACTCTGTATCTGCCCTCATGAAGCTGAAAGTCTGACATTAATCTTGACAGATACCTTCCTGAAATCCAGCTGTGGTTTTGGCTTGGTTTCTGTTAGCTGTTGGTCCTCGTTTCTTGGACATCTATCCATTGACTCTTTACAATTGCCAGTAAAATTTATATTAACAAAAAAATTCAAGAAATTGTAATAGCATCACAAATACTTAGAAATACATTTAATAAAAGAAGTACAAAACTCGTAGACTGAAAGCTATGAAATATTGTTGAAAGAAGTTAAAGACTGAAGTAAATGGGAAGATATCCTGTGTTCAAAAACTGGAAGACTTACTATTGTTATTTAGGTAGTATTTTTTTTTGAGTTGAAGTCTCACTCTGTTACCCAGACTGGAGTGCAGTGGCATGCTCCAGGCCACCGCAACCTCGCCCTGCTGGGCTCTGGCGATCTTTCCGCTCAGCCTTCCAAGTAGCTGGAGCTACAGGCGCGCACTACCACGCGCGGCTAATTTTTGATTTATTGTAGAGATGAGGTCTCGCCAAGTTGTCCAGGCGGGTCTTGAACCCGCGGACTCAGACAATCCACTCACCTCAGCCTCCCAAAGCATGGGATTACAGGCTGAGCCACCGAGCCTGGCTAGGTAGTACTCTTTAAATTGATCTACAGATTCAATGCAGTCCCTATAAAAACCCCAGGTGTCTTTTTTGTTGTTGTTGCAGAAATTGACAGATTGATCTTAGAAGTCATATGGAAATACGAGGAACCCAGCATAGCTAAAAACCTTGAAGAAGAACATAGTTGGAGGATTCACACCTCCAATTTAAAAACCTGCTACAAAGCTACAATAATCAAGAAGGTGTGGTACTAGAATAAGGATAGAGCTATATAGATCAATGGTATAGAATTGAGAGTCAAGGAATAAATCCTCATATTATGGCCAATTGATTTTCAACAAGGGGCCAAAACCAATTCAATGGAGAAAATAATAGTCTTTTCAACACATAGTATGAGAAAATAGGATATTCATGTGCAGAAGAACGAAATTGGACCTCTACTTCATAACATATATACTGAAGACTTGAATGTAAGGCTTAGACATATAAAAGTCTTAGAAGACATTATAGAAGCAAATCTTTTTCATGACTTGGATTAGACAGTGGTTTCTTAGATATGAAACCAAACCAAAAGCAATCAGGAAAAAAAAAAAAAAGTTAAGTTGAGAACTAGCATTTCTATTGTGTACTCTTGAGAATTGAAATTTTCTGTCTATACAATAACTTCTATGTAAATGTTCACAAGAGAGTTGTTTATAATAGTCAAAAAATGGAGACAATGTAAATGTCCATCAACTAATGAGTAAACAAAGTGTGATGTATGCATACAATTTATTCAAACACAAAAAGGAACAAAGTACTGATGCCACAACATGGATGAGCCTTGAAAACTTTATTATGCTCATGGAAACAAGCCAGACACAAAAAGATCACATATTGTATAATTTCATTTAAATGAAATATCCACGATTGGCAAATCCTCTGAGACACAGAGTAGATTCCTGGTTACAGGGGCCAGAGAGCGGGGGTCATGGGGAATGACTGCTAATGGGTACAAGGTTTCTTTTAGTTGTGGTAAAGGTGTTCTAAACTTATATTGTGGTGATGGTTTCACAACTCTCAAATATACTAAAAACCATTCAGCTGTACAGTTTAAAAAGGTGAATTTTATGGTATGTGAATTATATCTCAATGAAAAGACCTCAGTATCTTTCTGTCTGCCTTTCTTTACTTGTAGAGTGGAGCACAGCTGATTATGCTTTCTACTGGCTAGCATAGGAGTTGGTGAAAATTGCTGTCAAGGACCAGATGGTAAATACTTTAGACTTTGCAGGTCATACTGTCTCGCAGCTCTGTCAATTTTGCCATCGTAGTGCAAAGGCAGCCATAGACATTCTGTAAGCATGTGGGTGTGGTTGTGTTCCAATAAAACTTTATTTATGAATGCAAAAATTTCAATTTCACATAATTTTTACGTGTCACTAAATGGTATTATTTTCATTTTTCCCCCAACCATGTAAGAATGTAAATAGCGCTCTCAGCTCATGGACTGTAAAAAGCAGGTGGTCAGAGGGATTTGGCCTGCAGGCTGGTAGTTTCCAACCCCTGTGCTATTGCTTCTAAAAGCTTTAACTGCATTTTAGCAACTTCATGAGGGGAGGTATTATTCTTGTCCCTATTTCAAAGATGAGGCAGCTGAGAATTCCAGAGACTGAAGCAAGTCACCCAGGTACTGGTTGGCAGAGCTGGGTCTTAACCCTTTTGGGTTGCAGAACCCGTGCTCATAAGCTACTGTCTTCCAATCTGACCCATCTGGGTCAGTCAAGGCAGCCCAGACCCTTCTAGCTATGCTGGTCACTTCAAGCTCCTCTGACTTGGCGTCAGTGCCTACCTGGTGCCGTCAGCTACCCTGCATCTTTCAGTCTTTCTGGAATGCCCACTTCCCTCACTCGCTTCTAGTTCTCGTTTCCATGTTGCTGAGCCAATACCCACATAGAACTGGGGGAAAAACAAATCTACCGCCTTGCCTCCCTTTCAGACTTTCCTCGTGACTCACTCCTTCTGGGAAGGCGATGCTTCAGCCACCTTTTGACCCTAAATCCAGCTGGAACTGGGTCCGCCTTGCTGGCTGCTGTATTCTGCCTTTATCATCTGTCTCTCGGCAGGCAGATTGGCTGTGCACCATTTCAACCCTCTGCAGTGACTATTTTTTAGAGGCTCTTTGTTTCATTTAGTGCCTGGCACTTGGTTAGGACCTTCGGGGAAGTCAAAACACCAGTGGCACCTTTCACTGAGAGATTGTTTGCTCACTCAGATTCAGCGCTCTGTTTGCCTTTCCCACCCTCCATCTCACATCCTTGGATACTTGCCAGACCTTCCCTCCATGGCTCAGGTGGTCTAGAGGCAGCAGGGAAGGTAAGTCACCTTTGCATCTCTGCACGACCACCACAGTTACTATTCGGTACATGTGCTGCCATTGGGGAAAAAGGGGACCCCATGTAGAGGGTGTCTCCTCCCACCCCATTCTCTGGGACTCCCATAGACAAACCATCGTCATGATGGATTTGTGTCATGGCACATCTAGAATGTGCTAAATGGGACTGTGCAACCTTTCCCACAGAGTGACAGGAAGCTTTATAACGCCTCTGTTAGGACTCGACTCATGTCTCAAACACCCATACATTTTTGCTTTTTACATGCGAGGATTTGCCTCTGGAAACCGTGTTTTCTGTGCTTTTCCAAGACAGAGAGACAACAACTAAGAAAAAAAAAGAAAAAAGAAAAAATAGTTTAGAAGTGCTTAAGTGATGAAGCTCTTTATTTATGACTCATAATGTGGTGGAGAAAAGAGTCCTTCTAACTTTAGTACTGTTTCCAATCCTAGTAGTTTAGACTGTGTTAAGTACTAAAATTCAATACAAAGTAAAATTCTGTGCAAAGATGGCCCTGACCATAGCCGAGGATGAGGATGATGACCTTGCCAGTAGATGACTGGGTGTGGAGGTGTGAAGACAGGGACTATCTCAGCAGTTGGGAAGGGGATTGGTAGAACAGGTGAGTGACATCCTTCTGCAACTTCCAGGCCACAGGTGAATTACTGGGAGTCCAGAACTTTCCTTCTTTTGCCTAAAATGTTTTAAGAGTAATACTTGAAGAGCTTATTTGGTTATAAGGAACAGAGGGGAATTTGTTGGAATGATTTAGAGTTGGGTCATGGAATATATGGGGATATTGGGATCTGGAATCCTTCAGGACACAAGGTACTTTTTCACCTTCTCTCTGTATGTTACTCTTCTTGTGTCTCCTTGCATCTTGGCTGTGCTTTATTTTTTTCCCTCTGCAAACTGCCTTGATGGTCTATAAATAGCCCCTCATGATTACCCCCAAGTTTCATCTTTAATCCTAGAGACTTCAAGGATGAGAAATGTGTCATATTATACCATCTATATGCCTAGTGTTCTAATTAGGAGCCTTGGTGTTACAGGTAGCTAAGAGACAAGCCGGGGAAGGGGAACCTGGGAGGCATATTAGAAGGATCCTGGGGTATCTTTAGAATCCTGGAATGCAGCCGTATCACCAGGAGCCCAAGCAGAATCCTCTCATTTCTCATCTGTTTCTTGCTGTGCATCTGCTTGGCACTGTTTCTCTGTAGACTCGCTCCTTTGCGTTTTGGGCCGTGACCTGCTTGCCCTGAATTCTGAGTAGACCTGTTATGTTCTCCTTACCTGAAGGTTAGGTTTCAAAGTTGGCACGTCAGGTGACAATTGCTATAGTTAAAATTTCCTTTGAAAGTCTTAGAAATTACCAGTAAGTAAGGCAAGATGCACATGCAATCTGTTAGGCATGTGGGAACAGAGACCCACTAAGGGAACATCAGATTTTTAGCTTCTTTTGCTTCAGGGCATTTGCTCATGATTTGCAATGTTATTAAACATGTTTATCCTTCCCCTAACCCCTCCTCCAAGCATCGGTAGGTGAGGTGTCTTTGTGCTTAGTTAAGCTTGAGTACAGTGTGATATCACTAGATCTCATTCCCAATGTCAAGTTCATTGGGAAGAATTTAAAGGTTTTGATTGGTCCAGCTCAGGCTATGTGTGTGTCCTTAGCCCAGTCAGCTCTGACTCAAAATTGTCGACTACATTCAGGAAATGTTCAAACTTTTAATTTAGATTTGGAAAAAAGCAAAAATAAAAACCAAAAAACAAAACAAAAAAATAGAGAGAGAAAGAGACTTGGAACAAGTAATGAAAACGAGACAAATAAAACCACATCCTAGAAAAGTGACAGTGGAATCTGGTCCCTGGCTGTGGTAGGACCTTAAAAACAGTGTTTTCCAGGGTTGGCACAGAATTGCTTGTATATGATTATTAAAATGTAGATTTCCCAAACCCACCACAGTCTGGCTCTGTCTGATTCTCTAGAGGTAGAGCTGAGGATCTGCATTTTTAATTAAGCAACCCAGATGAATCTTATTCACACTAAATTTTGAGACTTAATGTTCGTAAGAGAAAGATATTGAGCTGTTTTAACTGCCTTTGGAGTAAAAAACTCTCTAATCCTAGAGAGAAAGACAGTTGACCCTTGAACAACACGGCTTGAACTGTGGGGAGCTACTCATGGGAAGACTTTTTTCCAACCAAAGGCGGAGCGAAAATACAATATTAGCAGGATGTGAAATCCACGCGTAGAAAAGGCCTACCTGGACCCAATGGAGCTGATGGCCAGACTTGAGTGTGCATGGATTTTAGCTCACATCGGTGTCCTGTAACCAGTCCCTCAATACACCAGGGGAGTGACTAATCACGCTTCTTTCCTGTTTGAACAGTTAGGCTTCTGTGACATGGGGAGTTACGGCTTTGTCTGTATTCGTTATTGGCTACAGTCATCTTAAATCCGTTTTTGAGGAAGGAAGCTTTCTTTTTATTTCTTGTATTTCTTGAATCTCTCTGGAGGATTCCTTCATGGTAGCTAAAGACTTGCATTATTCATTTTTAAAAAGGATAAGATTGATCCTAAAACTTACATGGACAATGTTTTGCAGGTCTTCCCAATCTTTGCTATTGCCCCTTTAAAAACAGCCCCCACCCCCAAATTTTGCAGAATTAGAGAGTTGGCGGGAGTGGGGTATGGGAGTAGATCTGAAGTCGCTAGTAGAACAACGCAGGGTTTGGGGTACTGACTTCCCACACAGTCAAAAATCCACGTGTAACTTTTAATTCTCCAAAAACTTTACTACTAACAGCCTACTGTTGATCAGAAAAAACCTTACTGGTAACATAAAGCAGTGGATTAACACACGTTTTGCATGTTACATGCTATATTCTGTATTCTTACAATAAGGAAAGCTAACGAAAAGAAAAGCTTATTAAGAAAATCATAAAGAAGAGAAATTTTTACTGTTCATTAAATGGAAGTGAATCATCATAAAAGTCTTCCTCACATTGAATAGGCTGAAAAGGAGGAGAAAGAGGAAGGGTTGGTCATGCTGTTTCGGGGGTGGCAGAGGCGGGAGAAAATCCGCTTATAAATGGACCCATGCAGTTCAAGCCCATGTTGTTCAAGGGTCAACTATATATACCTTTAGAATACATCTTGCCTAATTAACAGTTGTGAAATATTGGAGCTATGTTGTATTTTTATATCATATTATGAAAGTTAAAAACATTTTCATAGCAATTGAGTTCTCACTGGCTGCTGCAAATGTATTTGCTAAAACTTGAATGGTAACCTTAACATCTAGTCGATTCTAAGTGCCTTCTTTCTGGTTACATGGGCAAGATATATCAACTAGGGTCCTGTGCTTTGATTTGAATTGTTTAAATATGACTCACTTTTGTTTCCTTCAAGAATGAAAGTATGTATACCTCAGTAGATCCTGTCCCCCACCCTCTGAAAATTTATGCTTAAAAAAATATCATGAAGTGATTGCTAGATGTGTGGTTGGAGTGGCCAGTGTAAGCTCAGTTGTTGCTTAAGGCACTTTCTGTTCTCTGTGTGGAAGAGAAGGGTGGGGTAGGTGGGGAACTGGGAGAAGCTGCTTCCCTTTGCTTTTCCTGCCAAATTCTCTCTGCACATTGGGGCATGGGTTGGGAGGAGATTTTGGCAACACCGTGAGTTTTAATAAACAAGTTATTTTTAAAAATTTTCTACCTTAAGGAAACTCACCAAATTAATTTTTTTAAAAAAATCATTCAACTAGGACCTGTCTTGCCAACAGTTTGGGGTAAAAAAACCAAATGTAGGATGACAGCCATTCAGGGAATGTATTTGGTTTGTGGGACCATCCACTTTCTGGTATTTGAGTAGGTGCATTAATAGTTTCCTTGAGCCGGGCTCGGTGGTGCAGCCTGTAATCCCGCGCCTTGGGAGGCTGAGGTGAGTGGATTACCTGAGCCCGTGGGTTCAAGACCCGCCTGGGCAACTTGGCGAGACCTCATCTCTACAATAAATAAAAAATTAGCCAGGCGTGGTAGCACGCGCCTGT
>CAUYQG010154161.1:0-36224 GCA_963574415.1 Tarsius wallacei
TTATTGTAGAGATGAGGTCTCGCCAAGTTGCCCAGGCTGGTCCTGAGCCCCTGAGCTCAGGCAGTCCTCTTGCCTTGGCCTCCCAAAGTGCTGGGATTACAGGCTTGAGCCACCGTGTCCGGCCAAACGATAAAATCTAAAATGCTATTTTAGAAGCAGCTGTTCTACAAATTATAATACAAAAATGCTTGGCAGGGCTGGGTTGAGACTGGAGTAGAATCATATACTTCTTCTTTGAGTGATCTAAGACAAATAGTGTTACATAAATGTTTACATTTTTAGCAAGTTTGAGGAAAACATTAAGGAATCTGGCTCAAGGTTAGCATATGACATTTTACTAGTAGTGAAAATGGGAATTTAACTCCAGCAATATGAAGGAGAGTTGTACCAATATTCCATATACTTGGAATTTATGTAGTTAGGCCCGTCTTCTATAGTAAATTTCTCCCTTTGCTTTTTCTCCTAAGTCTCTTGCCTAGTTTAGGCTTAGGTTGTTCTCAGATAGAATTTTTATTGGGTTTCGAAACTTCAGCAGGACTTGGGTCTCACAGGTAGTTTCTGAATATTGCTGCTGCTATCTGGCTTTTTTGTTGTCTAAGTGGACATCAATGGACCATGTTTTAAAATTAGTTGCTGGGTGCAGTGGCTCACGCCTATAATCCCAGCACTTTGAGAGACCAAGGTGAGAAAATTGCCTGAGCTCACGGATTTGAGACTAGCCTGGCCAACTTGGTGAGACCTCGTCTCTACAATAAATCAAAAAATTAGCCAGGTGTGGTGGCGCTTCCCTGAGATTCAGCTACTTGGAAGGCTGAGACAGAAGGATCGCCTGAACCACCCAGCAGGTCGAGGCTGCAGTGGCCGTGAGTATGCCCCTGCACTCCAACCTGGGTGACAAAGCGAGACTCCAACTAAAAAAAAGATAAAAAATAAAAAATAAAATAAGTTAAGGTGAATTGATTTCTGTTATTTTCTCCAGCCTCCCTTATTCTAAATTCTAAGCATGCTAGCCAAAACTAAGTTTAGACACGTGCATTCCAGGAATTCTGGCTTGTGTTTTGGGAATATTTCCATGCTTCTTCCTTGTGTAGTGACCCAGAAAATGCAATTGCACGAGAATGCCAATTATGCCTAGCCTTGGTCAGCACAGACCAGGATCACACTTCCTGAAGGTTAGGTACTTCTGGTTTATGGTGTCCCCTACGCTGTACATCTTTTCAGTTACTTATTTTCAGTTCGCTGTTAAATTGTGAATACAGTCCAACTTTAAGTGGTCAAGAAGTAAGCTGTGCTTAAAACATGGATGCAGTTGAACTCTATGCCCCCATCATTTTTATGGAGAAACAGGGAGGGGAACAATGTCTTTCTTCCTGCAGCTGTACAATTTCTGGATTCGTGTCTCTTGGGGCTTACTCTTCATTTTCATTTTTAAAAATTTATTTTTTGAGTTGGCGTCTCACTCTCTCGCCCAGGCTGGAGTACAGTGGCATGCTCATGGCCACCGCAGCCTCCACCTGCTGGGCTCAGGCGATCCTTCCGCCTCAGCCTTCCAAGTAGCTGGAACTACAGGCATGTGCCACCACACCTGACTAAGTTTTTGATTTATTGTAGAGATGAGGTCTCGCCAAGTTGCTCAGTCTGGTCTCGAACCGCTGAGCTCAGGCAGTCCTCTCGCCTTGGCTTTCCAAAGTGCCGGGATTGCAGACTTGATCCATTGCACCTGACTGGGGCTTACTCTTTGACGACCTACTTGTGCATGTTGCCAGCCTTCATGGTTTGTTTTAATTCTTATCTGCAGCTGAGTTGTTATATCTGCCTCCCCCTTAGAATTTTCGTTCTTTTTTCTTTCCCCTCTTTTTCATTCTGCAGATTGCAGGAACTGACGTTGTATAATCCGGAACGCACCATCACAGTGAAAGGCAGTGTGGAAACCTGTGCCAAAGCCGAGGAAGAGATCATGAAGAAGATCAGGGAGTCTTATGAAAATGATATTGCTTCTATGAATGTTAGTTACTTTTTTCCGTTTCATTTTTTTGAACAGAACGACTTCCTCTGTCATATGAATGTTAGTTACAATTTAAAGGACATGTCTATATTTTGATGAATAAACGCTGTTTTTAGTTGCATTAATATTGACTTCCCTAGTGGTGGCATCATTAAAAGTAGTTTTGTTGATTTTTAGCACCATAGCAAGTACACCGGGATAGTAGGGAGGATGCTGGTTATAACATGAGACTTGGCTGTCTCTGTGATTTTAGCAAAGTGTTTTGTCTTTGAGTCTTAGCTACCTTCTCTCTGAGGTAAGGCTAATATCTACCCACAGAAGGTCAGTGTAGTACCTACCTTATGGTGCTAATTGAGGGGTGTTTGTATGGAAGAAATAGGGGCTGCAGAGCCATGTGAACTGGGTTTGACTCTCAGTTCAACCATTTATGACCTACAGCTGTATTCTCTTAGTTTACTTGGGCTCTCAGAGCCTCAGTTTGCTCATCTGTAAAACGGGGTTGCTGCCTGCTTTACCTGCTTCCTAGGATTACAACAGCTATAATGCATATGAAAGTTAAAGTGTTAAGATTACAGGTTTATAACTTGGTTACTCATATAAACCTTGGAGGTAGAAGAATTTCAAATGACAAAACAATATGTGTACTGTAATTAAGACTATTAAAGCAAATTGCTGACAGAATGGTACTGAAAATGGAGTATTCAAAAGTCTGTCTTAAATTTGAAGTAAATGATTTTATAAAATTCTTTACTTGGACCAGTTATCTGAAACACTGAGCTTGAGAGGATGGAAATGTGAGGATGCCACCTTTGTCAGAAGAGCCTTAGAATGCTGATCATTTCACCCCACGTGACTGCCTGCCTACCTTTGTGTTATTACTGTTTGTTCAAATGACTTGGAAGCAGTTGGGATTAAATCCAGCCCCAGTAGCCCTTTTAAAAAGAATCTCAAGTATACTCAAATCTCAGTTCTGCTCTCTGCTTTACTTACTTCCTCAACCCCTGTAAAATTAATCCAAATAAAAATCCCCTTTCTGACTCCTATGTCCATTTCAAAGACATTTTCAGTTGCAGTAGTCGCATGGACCTGACTTCCAAAGGACTTGACTTTGTTTTAGGCCACTAGACCCATGAATGCCAAATTCTACCGAAGGAGTAGGGGGTTTTTTTGTTTGTTTTTTTAGTCATTCTCACTCTGTTGCCCAGGCTGGAATGCAGTGGCACCTGCTGGCCTCAGGCAATCTTCCACCTCAGCCTTCCAAGTAACTGGAACTACAGTCACACACCACCACGCCTGGTTGATTTTTTGATTTATTGTAGAGACGCGGTCACTCCAAGCTGCCCAGTCTGGTCTCAGACCCCTGGACTCAGGCAATCCTCTTGCTTCAGTGCTGGGATTATAGGCGTGAGCCACCACGCCTGGCCAGTACAAGATTTTTCAGTCTGTATTTACAGTGTGCCCACATTGTATAGAGTACATTTTTTGTCAAGCCCTGTGAGCTGATTGTCAGGGAAAGGAAGGATGCCCTTGAGATACCTTCATGTGGCTGTGGACCAAGGAGGGGGCAGAGCAGCAAACACACACTTTAAAATACCAGGAGGTGTAAACAGATATAGACAAATACTCAAATATAGTTACAGAGAACATGTGCTTGAGTCACAAGACGATTGTTGTTTTTTTAAAAAACTGTATTTTATTATAGAAATGTAGAGCACAAGTCAGGATTAGATACATAAGTAATCTACATGCAGTTGTGAAGTCTGGGCTTCCAACTGGTCCTCACTTCCCCTGGTTTAAGACCCGGTACCATTTGTGTTGGTATGTGGCCTCCCCATTGATTTTTATGAGATAAGTGGTCTGAATGTTGTCACTTTAAAATGTTCACTTTCTCTTGATTCTTTTAATTGTCAAATTAAGGGCCCTTTTTATCGTTGCAGCTTCAAGCACATTTAATTCCTGGATTAAATCTGAATGCCTTGGGTCTGTTCCCACCCACTTCAGGGATGCCACCGCCCACCTCAGGGCCGCCATCTGCTATGACTCCTCCCTACCCACAGTTTGAGGTAAGATAACTGGCCTTGGCTTGCTTTGAGGTTGAGAGGGATAGTTTCAGTGCTGACTGAGGAAGATCTTGATGTAAATCCTGGTCTCCATGTGACCAGTCATCAGTTCAGAGCCACCATGTGCTTTCCAGTTCTTAGCTGTAGAACCTTTTTATTTGCCCCCTGAATAGGCATGATTACTTTGAAGTTTGGGAATGGTAAGGTTGGCATCATATGTTTTTAAATATCAAAAGAAAAGTTTGTCTTACCACACAAAAAAAGTTAAGTATATGAGGTGATGGATGTGATAATTAGCTTGATTTGATCATTTCATAATTCATATGTATTTCAAAACATTGTATTATACACTGTGAATATATATAATTTTTATTTGTTTATTATACCTTAATAAAGCTGAAAAAAATTCAAAAAACTAGTTTGGGGCTTTGGGGGAGGGCAAAAGTTCTTTATTTTTATTTTTAAAAATTTTTCCTTTTTTTTGGATTCAGGAGGTACACATGCATATTTGTTATAGACATATTGTGTAGTGGTGGGGATTGGGTCTCAGGTGGCCCATTTCCCAGATAGATAGTGAACATTGTACCCTGTAGGTAGTTTCTGAACCCTTATCCACCTCTCCCCTCCTCCCTTATTGGTGTCCCCAGTGTCTATTTAATTTCCATCTTTGTGACTGTTTCAATCCCACGTGTGAGAGAGAACATGCAGTGTTTGGTTTTCTGTTTCTGAGTTGGTTCATTTGTATGATGATCTCTGGCTCCATCCATGTTGCTGCAGAGGACATGATTTCATTCCTTTTTTGGCTGCCATTATTTTAAAATATTGATGGAAAGGATTTTTTATCTTTGTAACCTGGAAGTTAATGGCTTTGAAAGACTGGGGGGAAGACTACATATTTTCCATTCTGATAGTTTGTACTTTTTTAACCAATGAGATAGTTTTGCTCAATTCTGGGTGTGTGTGTGTGTGTGTGTGTGTGTGTGTGTGTGTGTGTGTGTGCGTGCGCGCATGCAAACATGTATCAGCTTTTGTTTATTTTGTAAAGAGGTATATTATGCAAGAAATAACTCTTATTATGCTTGCTTTGCTTTTTAAGAATAGTGTTTCCCTGAAGTGATGGCATGAAACCTAGTGGTAGAATAATTGTAATGCAGCAGACACCTGATGTAATCAGTTTTATTTTGCAAGTAGTTCATAATTCAGTTGCATTATCAATAATTAGTGGTAGACACTCATGTGAAATAAAATTACCATTCTAAGAACTTCCTTCATGCATTTGTTCTTCCATCTTTCTCTTCTCATGTGACTCGCTTATTTCCTATTTTGAGTGGTATCTCCTTTGCTGATTTAGGAAAATGACCAGGTGAAATGGTGGGCATTGCATCATATCACTAGCTAGAATAGATATGTGGAGTAAAATGACATGGAAATTCTACAGAGAACACAGATGGTTGAGACTGTCCATCTTGTAGCCCTTTAAAAGTGAGAATTTCCTTGCCCTGTCCTTGAGCCACCAGACTGTTGGGTGTTCTGAGTGTTTGCCTTTCTACCGTGTGTGTTTCTGCCTTTTCTGTTGGTGACATCCATATCCTTCCCTGCAGTCACCTGCCAGTTCTTATATTTTGGGCCTGGGAACCAAATGACACATCTGAAGTATGAATAGATTCATTGCATGCCATGTAAAGGGGCTGGTGTGTTTGTACCTTGACGCTCAAGGGCACTGGTGGAATGAACCCTGGAGTCAGAGCCCAGGTAGAGCCCAGCTCTGCCTTGACTTTGTGTCACAGAAGGTCAGACTTCTCTCGACTCTGGGTTTTCCTCACCTGTACAATGAAAAAACTCAGCAAGATGAATGTCTCTAGAGACATTCATGTCAAACATTTCCAGCTTTGACAGTTCAATAGCGGGGACTAGGGGGAAGTGATCCCAAAATAAGAATTTAAAAGTATGTATATGGACTTGACTTTGAATGTGTCCACTAGCTTCTTTATGTTTGCCATAGGGTGGAGTTTAGGGCAGATGTATGTATCCTGTCAGGACTCTAGGCAGTGGTATAATGGAATCCCTGAATTAGGTGATTTCGGGATATTACCCTAAATCATTTACCCAAATCATATATTTGCCTAGTTTATATATTACTATGTTTGATTTCTTATTTTACACTCATTAATTGGTGATTTGTAAAGTAGGCATTTAATTACTCCCTGCCTTGAGGGGGAAATATGTTTTTCCCATAGTTAAATTAAAAATATCACAGACCACATGAAGCAGAATACCCAGACAGAGGGGTGAGGCACAGGCATCATTTTCTAAAGCCCCTCAGATGACTCCAAGATGGCATCAAGGCTAACAACAGCTGCTCTGTTTCTTAATTGGCTTAAGAACGTGTGCCCCACTTAGAAATCAAAATCTCAGTGGGAGCAGATAGAAGCTCAGAAACTTGTGGTTTTATAAAAATCATCTGTTTTGCAACTCATTCATTGTCAGGAATTATTCTATCTACCCTACCCTACCCTACCCTACCCTTTTTTAAAGGAGATAGAGTCTTGCTGTGTTGCCCAGGCTGGCCTCAACCTTGAACTTCTGAGTTTAAGCCTCAGACTCCCAAGTAGCTGGGACTACAGACATGTGCTCCCATGCCCAGCTAAGAATGACTATTATTCTACAAGGAATGTTGACTGGTCTGTGGAGGGAGCACTCCCATGTTTGAGAGATATTCTCACCAATACCAAAACATTGGAAGAAAAGTTTTAGGGTAAGCCCAAACACACATCACTTGTGTATGTCCCTCTTTATACCTTGTTCTGTGCCTTATTATTTATTTATTTATTTTTATGTGTGTATGTATTTTCTGAGTTGGAGTCTCACTCTGTCTCCTAGGCTGGAGTGCAGTGGCACGACCATGGCTAACACATCCTCAACCTGCTGGGCTGATTCTTCCTCCTCAGGCTTTCAAGTAGTTGGAGCTATAGGCATGTGCCACCACACCTGGCTAATTTTTTTATATATATTGTAGAGATGAGGTCTCACCATGTTGCCCAGGCTGGTCTTGAACCCCTGGGCTCGGGCAATCCTCTCGTCTCAGCCTCCCAAAGTGCTGGGATTACAGGCATGAGCCACTGCACCTGGCTTTCTTTTTTCTTTTTTCTTTTTAAATTGTAGAGATGAGATCTTGCCATATTGCCCAGTCTAATTTCAAGCTTCTAAGCTCAGGCACTCTCACTCTTTGGCCTCTCAAAGTGCTGGGATTATAAGCATGAGCCACTGTGCCTAGCCTACATGCTTTATTTTAAAGAGTGAAAATTCACCCTTGTATCTCTGGACCACCTGTCATTCCAACTCATAGTCAAATATCAGGCCAAAAATCTCAGTGGGATGCTGCCATATGTCTGTTTTCACTCTCCTAAATCTATTCTGGCATCCTATATGTATCAGGATTGGGTTTGACTGTATGCTACAAGAAAAAAAAAACTGGCTTAAGTGACTTTTCCATTTTCATGAGAAGAGTTCAAGGGTAGTCGATGCAAGGCTGGTAGTGGTTCTGCCATGTCATTTAGGACTGGTGCTCCTATCTGCTTTGGTCATCTGGCTTACGATGGTCACTCAAGCTCCAGCCATTGGGTCTGATTCCACCCAGCAAGAAGAATAAAAGGATTGCTCAGTGTGGTGGTGGGCACCTGTAGTCCTGGCTCCTCAGATGACTCAGGTGATAGGATTGCTTGAGCCCAGAAGTTTGAGTCCAGCCTGAGCAACATAATGAGATCCTGTCTTTAAAAAAAAAACAGAGTCAAAATTGGCAGCATCCTCATTTAAGGACCCTGCCTGAGGATAGCTTTTCACACTTCCAGTGGTGTCACATTGGCCAGAACATAACACCTAGCTGTGTTTAGCTGCAAGAGAAGCTGGGAAACAGTCTTGGTCGGGGAGCAATGTGCCCATTAGACACAGCGTCTGCTGCTAAAGGAAAACAGGCGTTGGGGACAGCTACTTGTATGCCTGCCCCACTGGATTTAGCACATGATAAGGGAACCTCCAGGAACTCACAAGGGAGGAAAGTCTTTTATTATAACTTCTACCCAAAAGAAGATGATAATCTAAATTCATTCTTTTTTTTTTGAGTTGGAGTCTCACTCTGTCGCCCAGACTGGAGTGCAGTAGCCGCTCCCAGCCACCGCAGCCTCGACCTGCTGGGCTCCGGCGATCCTTCCGCCTCAGCTTTCCAACTAGCTGGAACTACAGGCGCACACTACAACGCCTGGCTAATTTTTTGATTTATTGTAGAGATGAGGTCTCGCCAAGTTGCTCAGGCGGGTCTTGAATCCGCGGGCTCAGGCAGTCCACTCACCTCAGCCTCCCAAGGCGTGGGACTACAGGCTGAGCCACCAAGCCCGGCTCTAAATTCATTCTTGAGGAGAAAATTCCATGTTTCAGATTTCCACTTCTGCAGATTATTTTAATCCTAAATAAAGGAAAAATGCTATTATTAGAATATTGCCGGGCTCGGTGGCTCAGCCTGTAATCCCAGCACTTTGGGAGGCTGAAGTGAGTGGATTGCCTGAGCCCGCGGGTTCAAGACCCACCCAGGCAACTTGGTGAGACCTCATCTCTACAACAAATCGAAAATTAGCCGGGCATGGGAGTGCATGCCTGTAATTCCAGCTACTCGGAAGGCTGAGGTGGAAGGATCACCGGAGCCTAGCGGGTCGAGGCTGCAGTAGCCAGGAGCATACCACTGCACTCCAGTCTGGACACCGGAGTGAGACTCCAACTCAAAAAAAAAAAAAAGAATATTATATTATGTCTGTGGGTATCAACTGGAGCAAATTCTAATTTCAGATAGCTGTCAGATAATTTTCTGGCTTAATGTGTAAGTTTTGTTTTGGTTTATGACTTCAGGGGGTTGGGGGTGCACGTACTTGGAACTATTTTTAGACTTTGTTCTTTTCATAAACCCATATCACTGCTGCTTATCTATTACGTGCACCTAGTGGCCACCACTTTTTGAAGTGCAAATGAACTTGTTTTTAAAGTCAGTAGTTAAACTTGCCAAAGTTTTACCCATTTCTTTGAATATCTTTGCTTCTTACATTCTTTTGGCTTCACTTTTCTTCTTGCTGAAGCACATAATATTGTAGGTTTGTGAGGGTCTGTGGTGTCATATTTTGAAAAAAAGAATTAGAAAATTAGAGATTGACAGGGATTTGTTCTCAGCACTCTTAAGATATTCTGCCACTGCAGTCTGGTGGCTGTTCTTGCTAACAAGAAGCTTGCTGTTGCTTAGACCAGAGGTTCCCCATTCCCCGGGCCATGGACTGGTACCGGTCCTGTGGTCTGTTAGGAACCCAGCTGCATTGCAGGAGGTGAGCAGAGGGCGAGTGGAGCTCCGCCTCCTGTCAGATCAGCTGCATTAGATTCTCATAGGAGCGCAAACCATATTGTCAACTGAGCATGTGAAGGATCTGTGTTGCGTACTCCTTATGAGAATGTAACACCTGATGATCCCCCCCTCCCTGTCTCCCTCTCCCCCCACCATCCGTGGAAAAATTGTCTTCCACGAAAGCAGTTCCTGATGCCAAAAGGATCGGGGAACTGCTGCCTTAGACACTATCACAGAGAAGTCAGATTACTTCAGACTATCTGTTTATACTTGGTGTTCTGTAGGTTAACAGTGAATCTCTGCTTTTATTTTAAATGTATATTACCTGCCAAAAGTAGGTTTTGATGGCTACGTGTTTCAAAGAAACAGGCTCTGTATTTTTCTGTTACTGCTTCCTCTTTATTTCCAAATTGTTTCGTGTCTCTACTCATCTCTCCTTGTGCCTGCTTTGTATCCTGAAAGCAGGATGATGTGTCTTGTCTTTGGCGAAGTGCCTTGCCTCTGTTCCATTCCAGAACTTTGCCCATGAGTTCTCCCACAATATTCTCTTCTTCCCGGAACCTGCCAGGTTGATTTTTCCATAGAGCCAAAGAGTTAGTTTTTCCAACAGACAAAAAGTCTCTAGTTCCTGCCTAGCAGCTGGCTCACACAGTCTTTAACTGGCAAACTTCTAGTTTGTAAATGACAGGAAATGCGCCTTTCAGAAATGCTCAAACAGTAGGGAAGAGGGAGTTGGCAGCTAGTGGAGGAGAGCCAGAGCTGGGATTGGCAGAGTGCACGTCGCCTTCGCTGGATGGTCTTGGCAGCCTGCGGTCTGGTTGGCAGAAGTAAGCCCAAGGCTGTTGTCTTCATAATTATGATAGCCTCTTTGGAGTCTTCCCACAAGTCCCCAGAATGATAGTATAACCTTAAAATTGCTAGCTTTCTGCTTATGAAAAAGGCAAGAGAGATGAGCACTGTTTTAGGTATTGGCTAGGTTAAGGTACACTTTCAGAAACAAAATATTTGTAAGAGTTGAATGGATTTTTAGATCATATGACTGTTTCAGAGAATCTCTAGTCCTCTAAGAATTTTCATCTTGGGTACGGCTCTGTTGTCAGTAAATAATTTCCAAGTCGGTAACTCACTGTATACATTTATTACTCTAAGAGGCCTTGGTTGTCTACTTAGGGAAAGGAACTTTCTTTGCCTTTAAAGGAAAAAAAAGACTTCAATATTTTGTTCAGGTCATGGAGTTGAGTAAGCTTAGTTTCAGTTCCAGACCAAAATCCATTTAAAAACAAACAAACAAAAACCCAGGAGTGTCTGTTTTACAACAGGGAAACACTGGCATTCATCCAGGTTCCCGGAGGCTGATCTTGGCTGGCATGCATGTCTCCACGCCTTTGTGATGTCTTAGATTTTGTTCCACACAAAGTAAATACACTTAACCTTACTGTTTGCTCATACTTGTATCTCTTCACCATAGATGATTAGGAATTACTCATTGGCAGACTTCACTAGTTATGCAAACTTTCGGTTGAGCAGCTTTGTTCCTCTGTTATTTCAAGGCATAGCATGAAGTCTGCCAAGAAGTCCAAAGGAAGCTTTGCCGATAGGCATCTGGCAGAGGGCCACTGGGAAGCAGCTTGTGTCCTGTGAATATCCATCACCCCCGAAGAATGTATCAAGAAAAGGGTTTGGAAAGGAGGAGGGGGGTTCAGACAATGCAACTGAACATTAACTCAAATGCAAGGAATGTGTAACATGGCCAAGGAGTGCCGATGGGTTTTTCCCAAGCTAGGTCTCAGGGAATTTACAGTCACAAGTGAAAGAGGCTTATCCTAACCTTTGTTCTGGCTGCTTGGTTTTGCAAGTAAAAATTAAATTATCTGCTTATCTGGGGTGTTCAAATCCTGAAAACATTGCTAATGATGCTGAATCCCACATAAGAGTGAATTGTATGACAGAGCCAGTTTAATGATTGTCAAGTAGACAGGATGTTTATGTGAGCGGCCTTACATTCCCAGAGGAAAGTTTCCTTGAAAAGTAACTTATGGTCAGGGAGATGCTTGGTGGATCTGAAATTGGAGCAAAGGGAATTGGATGACGTTCAGAAACATCTTTGCCAGGCTTCAGACATCTCATGGGTTAACTTTTCTTTAAGATGTTACTGCCAAGAGCCCATGTCACTGTCCATCAGTCTAGGCAGCATCTTCTGGTATAGAAAAGCAGATTACTTCTAATGCCGCTGCTTCTGTTGAACGAGTCATGTTGCTTCTGTTTCCATCCTCGTTTAGGGTGCGTGGAGAACTTCACATTGACTCTGACTGCAGGAGTCTGCCCCGTCCTTCTGTTAGAAGTTGGTCCTTGCTGACCATCATTCCTTTTCCAAAGCGTCACATAACATTTCTCTTCTGTTTTGTTGTTTTTTTCTTTTGAGTCAGGGTCTCTCCCTGGTGCCATCATGACTCACTGGGGCAGCCTCAGCCTCCCAAGTAGCTGGGACTACAGGCGTGTGCCACCATGCCCAGCTACTTTTTTGACTCTTTGTAGAGATAAGGTTTCACTGTATTGCCCAAATTTGTCTAGAACTCCTTGGCTTACACAATCCTCCCATCTCGGCCTCCTAAAGTGCTGGGATTGCAGGTGTGAGCCACCACACCCAGCCTGTTTATTCTTAATCTTCACATTGGATTTATTACCTCTCGTCAGCAAAACAAAAACATGGACAGCCTTTCATCACCACGTCAGAAAGATCACTTTGCTCTTGTCCTTCACAGCGACAGCCTTGGATGTCTTCCAGGCTGAGACACATGCTCAAGCCGCACTTGCACTCTGAGGATGACGCTGAGGATGTGGCTGCTCCCATAGTGTCCTTTGGGGACATTTAGGAGTTGCTGTCTGGGATCAGTACCGGGAGGAATTCTTTCTGCTGAGCACATGAATCATTTCTTTCATAGTCACGGTAAATCATGCAAGTGACTTCAAAAAATTAGCCACTAGGAAACCGAAAGTCAGATTTGCACAATAGTAGCATTTGGGGCTTCATCTTACCTTTATTGTCCAGGTCCCTATGCTCATATTTCTTCACTGCCTTTGTCTTGTCTTTCTAGATGATGTGTATTTTGTAAGCAGCATTACAATTATTTTTGAACAAGGCCCAGGAAACAAATAATTACACAGGACGAGACGCTGTAGGTAAATCTGGGCAAGTGACATGAGTTTTAGTTTAACCATTAAAAAGGTGTTTATCACCCCCCCCCCCCCGAAAGTATGTTGTCCAAAAGAACATGATATGGATGTTCTTAGTGAGATAGAATGTTTAGATCCCACTCTTTAAAAAGTAAAAGTGGTCAAGATTAACTTAACAGTCTTGATATAAAGGACCAGAATAATGAAATAATGCTAACATTGAGCACAGCTTATAGACAATGTCAACATTAATTCAGTTGGCCTGTCCTGTTATAAACAAGAAAGTCCTTAAAGAGAGAAAAGACATTAGAGAGAGAGAGAGAGATGGCATTTGGTTACTGTATGACACACTGGCTACTGTGAGTTGTAGTGCCTTCCTGATAGAGGGACTGTTCTCCTGGCCTGGAAATAGTGGGTATTGGTTGCTGACGAAGAGCCACAGAAGTGATCTGGCCACGCTGTGCAGGACAGGCCCCTGTCACAAATCTCCACCATTAATAGTTTAATGGGGAGACACATCTTCCTGTGTGTGTATTTTGTAGATGCTGTAGGGGGACTTCATTCAGCTGATAACTACATTAATACCTGCAGTGTGTTACATTATTCTGGGAAAATGGGGGATACCAAAGAACTTTACCAAGTTGTAAAGAAGGTGGCACACATTTGCAGTCATAAAAAAAGAATAATCATGTCCTTTGCCGGAACATGGATGGAGCTGGTGATAATCATACCAAGTGAACTGACTAAGAAACAAAACCAAACACTACTTGGTCTCACTCATATGTGGGAGCTAAACAGTCAGAGATATGGAAATAATAGACACTGGGGACACCAATGAGGGAGGTAAGCGTTCCAAAACTACTTCTGGGGCACAATGTTCATTGTCTGCGGAAGGGGCCTCCTGAGACCCAATCCCCACCACTACACAGTATGTCCATGTAACAAACACTCATGTATACTCTCTGAATCTAAGGGGGAAAAAAAAGTGGCACAAATTTAGACATCTATATACTCAAATCCTGAAGAAACAAAATCCGGTGATTAGAGACTGGTAGATTAAGAATATTTCCTGAAGTTGAATTTTGGGCTAACTCTTAATGAACATGAGAGACATTGTGTGTGTGTGGGGGGGGGCAGTGGGTGAAGGATAAAAGAAGAGATGAGAAGAACAGGGTTTACGTGATTTTTATTTGTTGGAGGCTAGGCTTGACTAGAATCATACATGGCTTTACTTTTCACTTTTATGAATTTTATGATTGGTACTAAAATGATTTTTCCCTTTCTGGAATACATTTATTGACTATAAAATAAATTTATTGCCATGGTGATTTTAAAGACATGTCAATTTTAAATGATTGTGCTCTTTGACCCAGAAGTTCTATCAACAGAAATTCTTAGAAATATGTGTGCCAGTGCACAAATACTTATGTTTAAAGGGCTTGATTGCATCATTATGCGAATTAGTGAAAAATAGGAAACTGAACTTTCTGAAAGTCTTTATAAAGCACTCTTAACTGTCAGGTGACGAAGATAAAGGAATTGAAACTCTTTCAGTTCAGTTGCAAAGTGTCTTAAACATGCATAGCATGGGTGTGTGCAGGTGAGAGGACCAACCTATTGCTTTCAGTTCTTGATCTTTGGCCATGCCTCTTCAAAACAGAGAAATTTTAGGGACTCTCTCTGGATGCCCTTTTTAGCATGATGATGATCGTTTAAGCTTTTGCCAACTACATCCTAAGACATTTCTCTCTCTCTCTCTCTCTCTTTTCTTTCTTTTCTTTCTAGATTTATTGAGGACAGAAAAGCTTCCGCAGTGGGAGGGAACCCCAAAGGGTTGCCCAACCTAAGACATTTCTTTTGACTCGTAGGAAATTACACCGAGGATAGTCAAGGGAATTGTGATTGGAGCAGGGCGGGCATCCCCTCCTGGAATGAGGGTTCTGCCGGGTGCTTTTCTTTGGAACTCTGTGTATATTTTTGGTAACTCTGGGCATATTTCAAAGCATATCTGTACCCGTTGAAAGAAGGGTACATTGTGTGTATGTGTATGTATGGTTTAGGAGATGAGAGATCAGGTTTGAGTCCTGGTTCCAGGACCAGTCAGTGTGTGACTTTGGGCAAATGACTTACCCTCTCTATGTCAGGTTTCTCAACTCTAAAATGAGCATGTTGCCAGTTTCTGTCATGTGGATCTGTCATGAGGTACAGGTGAGGTCACACACAGCAGGGGAACTCACAAACAGATCTTGCTGCATGGTTGCTGTGTACCTGCCCACCTCCCCAACAGAGTGATTTTTCTCTCAATCTGGATTTTCCCCTCACGTGCTTTTTACCTGTCTCCACTGCCCTTGTGTGAGAACACGAAGGCAGTGTCCACATGTGTCCTCACTTGGAATTCTCTTGGAATGGAATAACTGGAATTCTGTGGACTGAGTAGGAGACTTGGTATGATAACTTGAAAATATTTACCAATTTTAAATGTTCAGGCCCTTAGACTCAGTGGTTCTTCTAAGAATGTATGCAACAGAAGTATTTAAACAGGGCACAGACACTTATGTACAGAGATTCGATTGAAGCATTACAGTAGTTGAAAATTGGCAACTGCACACACACTATATGAGATTAAATCAGCTGTGGCATGTCTGAGAGAACACTGTCAGTAGGACGAGGTAGGAAATCTGAATAACACAGGAAGGTCTTCAAGTATATTGCTAGGGTAAAAAAGCATATTAGAATATATGTGATTTGTAGTATGCTCCTGTTTAAAGTTTTGGTGAGCACATTCTTTCCCGTGAAACATGTCTACCTGGTCTTTTCTAGTTTTCTGTTTTCACTGGGTTTTCATCATCCTGAGCATTTGGCTTGAAATAACTAATCAATAAAGCTACTTGGGGCTGGGTTTGGTAGCTCACGGCTATAGTTACCCTAATGTTTTGGGAGGCTGAGATGGGAGGATTGCTTGAGCCCAAGAGTTTGAGACCAGCCTAGGCAATATAGCAAGACCTCGTCTCCAAAAAATTGAGAATTAAAAAATCAGCCAGGCATGGTGGCACATGCCTGCTATCCCAGCAACTCAGGAGGCTGAGGTAGAAGGATTGCCTGAGCACAGGATGTCAAGGCTGCAGTGAGCTATGATAGAGTCATTGCATTCCAGCCTAGGTGATAAAGTGAGACCCCACCTCAAAAAAAAAAAAAATTGGGTGTGGTACTTTATTTAGGTAATTCGTTGATAGTGGACTTATAAGTTATTTGGTCAGTATACGTTTTCTTGATTGACCTTGGTAATTCTTAGATGGATTTTTGACATTTTAAAATTTATCATTACACTAATATATTTTAATTTGTATCTAATTTTTATCTTTAGCTGATTTTATCTAGGTGTCATGCGTACTGTTTCCCATTTCTCATTACTGGTTATTTCTTGTATTCAAAGAACCAGTCCTTTTGTTGTTTCTAGAGTATTTTTGTTTCTAAATAACTTTTTTTTTTTAACCCTGGAGGAAAGAAACTATAAAGACTTAAAATTCTTTTTTTTTTTTTTTTGGCTGAGTACAGGGGACTTTATTGATGGTGCATGATGAGGTGGGGCTACCTAGGGTTTCCTCCCTTCCCCGCCCCCCATTCTTCAGGGGATCTGGTATGGACACTGTAAGGAGGGGAGATTCTCAGTGTGGTCTGGGACTGAGTGTGGCAAGGACTCCCCTGAAGCTGAGGGCTTCTCTCTTCCTCTCGTGCTTTTGCTGGGGCTGGTGGTCCAGGAGCTCTTAACTCCTTGGAGGCCTCGTGGACTATGAGGTCCACTATCCTGCTGCTGTAGCCAAATTCATTGTTATAGCAAGAGATGAGCTTGACAGAGTGGTTGCTGAGGGCAATGCCAGCCCCAGCATCCAAGGTGGAAGAGTAGGTGTCACTGTTAAAGTTGGAGGACATAACTACCTGATGCTGCTCAGTGTAGCCCAGGATGCCCTTGAGGGGGCCCTCAAAAACCTGCTTCACCACCTGCTAGATGTCACCATATTTTGTCAGGTCATGACAGACATATTGGCGGTGGGGACATGGAAGGCCATGCCCGTGAGCTTCCCGTTCAGCTTGGGAATGACCTTGCCTACGGCCTTAGCAGTGCCAGTGGATACAGGAGTGATATTCTGGAGGGCCCTGTGGCCGTCATGCCACAGCTTCCCAAAGGGGTTATCCTCAATCTTCTGGGTGGCAGTGATGACGTGGATGGTGGTCATGAGTCCCTCCTTGATGCCAGAGTTGTCATGGATGTCCTTGACCAGGGGGCCAAGCAGTTGGTGGTGCAGGAGGCATTGTTGACAATCATGAGGTTGTTCTGGTACTTCTTGTGGTTCATGCCCATCACAAACCTGGGGGTGCCAGTGGAGGGGGCAGAGACGATGACCCTTTTGGCTCCCCTAGCCTTCTCCAAGATAGTGAGGATGCCATCAGACTCCACTGTGATTTAATTTTGGTGGGATCTTGCCCCTGGAAGATGGTGATTGGCTTTCCATTGATGACAAGCTTCTGGTTCTCAGCCTTGACGGTGTCGTGGAACTTGCCGTGGGTGGAGTTGTATTGGAACATGTAACTGAGGTCAATGGAGGGATCGTTGATGGCAACATTATCCACTTTGCCAGAGTTAAAAACAGCCCTGGTGACCAGGCGCGCAGTACGACCACATTTGTTCACTCCGGCTTTCACCTTCATCATGGCATCTCAGGAACGCAGCTGGTGCTGCACGAGCAATGTGGCTTTCTGTTGAGTGGGAGGAGCAGAGAGCCAAGACTTAAAATCTTAAAATTTAAAAAAATAGGTAAACAGTTACCTTAATCTTTAAAGATTTAAGATGATAGGAGTTGAGGATTTTTTTTTTGGAGTCTCACTCCATCGCCCAGGCTGGAATGCAGTGTGGCGGGTTCATGGCCACCCCAGCGTCGACCTGCTGGGCTCTGGCTATCCCTCTGCCTCAGCCTTCCAAGTAGCTGGAACTATAGGCTACCACACCTGGCTGATTTTTTTAATTATTGTAGAGGCACAGTCTCACCAAGTTACCCAGGCTGTTCATGAATTCGTGGTCTCAGGCAGTGTCCTCACCTTGGCCTCCCAAAGTGCTGGGATTGCAGGCTTGAGCCACCATACAGTTGAAGTTTTTCTTGAAAATTTTAAACAATTTAAGCAGCATTAGGAATACGGCTCAGCTACTGTTAGAGTAGGAGTGATATTTTTTTTTAACCTGTGGATGTCATAGATGGGAGTCTAGAGGAAAGGAAGAAATGACTGTCTTGAGTTTATTTGTTTATTGAGTTGGAGTCTCACTTTGTTGCCCAGGCTGCAGTTCAGTGGCACATTCACGGCCACCGCAGCTTCAACCTGCTGGGCTCAGGCAGTCCTTCCACCTCAGTCATCCAAATAGCTGGAACTACAGGCACGTGCCACCATGCTGGCTAATTTTTTGATTTATTGTAGAGCTGAGGTCTTGCCAAGTTGCCCAGTCTGGTCTTGAACCCGTGGGCTCAGAGAACCCTTCTGCCCCTGCCTCCCAAAGTGCTAGGATTACAGTCATGAGCCACCACACCCAGCGACAATCACACTTAAATCAACAGGCTTCCTCCCAAGTAGTATGAATAAACAATGACCTATGGAGTGGCCTCTGGCTCATCTGTGTTGAGGGATCGGTGGTGGCTTACCCATCCATATGTGGGGCTCTGCTTTCTCTCCGTAGACTGTGGGACCTGGTGCTCTGTCCCATGCCTCTACTCTGGGCTTAGAGGAAGAAGACAGAACCATCGATGCCACAAATGATTTTTGTGTGGTGAGAGTGGTGATATTGTTTGGTGGACTAACATTAAATGGCACAAAACTTGTTTTTACATCTAATAAAGACATCAGAGTCCAGTGTTAATGTTTTTCTTTGACTAAGGTTTTCAAAAACTGCTTAAAATGATCCAGTTTTAAAGATGTTTCTAGTCTCTGAGACTTTTGAAGAAGAGCGTTCAGGTTCCAAAATGAGCACGTTAGACAAGTGTTGTTGGATGGCTACGTGTGTGCATATTACAGTATTGATGGGTTAACTTGGGAGCTGAATTCATAGTATGTCATAAGAGTACAAGAAGGCTCAAGACAGGATCCTGCGAAGTGTTTCTTACCAAGTAGTTCACATGTAAGTTGCCTAAGACAAAAAATGTCTACCTATAGCTGATTAGAAATGTATACCCAAATGTATACATATTTTTTTCAAACAAATGCTTATTATGCTTTACTTGGTTTATTCACTTGTGGCTCATCTTAAACTATTTCTTGGAATTACTTTGTCCTTGGAAGTGTTTTTTGACTATTGTTAGAAGGTAAGCAAAGAGTTAACTGCATAAACACGTGTGCTGCTTTTGCTCTTTGGGGGACTCCTCGTTCACTGGTAACATGACTGACCTTGAATCGACCTTCTTAGGTCACTCTGAACTCGTGAGTAAATGTGTTCTTTAGCCCTGTAAGAATGACTGCTTGAAAAGAGACTCAGGAAAGGCACAACTGACTTGAAGTG
Source organism: Tarsius wallacei (assembly GCA_963574415.1). NCBI lineage: Eukaryota > Metazoa > Chordata > Mammalia > Primates > Tarsiidae > Tarsius > Tarsius wallacei. The sequence continues at coordinate 19,155 of CAUYQG010154161.1, forward strand.
GGAAGAAGTGAAGGAATGAGGTATGCAGATCAAATTCATTTGCAACTGACCTTCCAGGAGTTAGCCTGCAAAATGTTCTTCAGATTGTTTATGTGTACAATGCAAAGGGAAGGCAGAGATGGAAGGAATAAGGAATTTCATGGAAAAGTGTCTTAGGGCGTTCTACCACTCTGAAGAGTTCTTTTCTAGTCCTGTCCTATGCTTGGGTGCGATAAGTATTGAATACCAGTGGTGAGGCTTTACACGATAGTCATACATCACGAGACTCAGGAGTTTTGTTCACTGTGTGCTTAAGAAGCAAAACCTATGTCGATGAAGGGTGGAGCCGGTGTCCTTGAATGCTGTCATATTTGTGGGTGTGTAGCTCGCAATTTCATTTACTTGTTAAGAATCTACCTTGTTGGTGGTAGGGGGAGTCTTACTGAATTTTAAATGTAATCTTGTCTCTGTATTCTAATATGATAAAGTTTATAATGTCTACGCATCTTTTAAATCTATAACACGGTGACACTTTAAAGTTTAAGAAAATCATGTAGAGAAAAGTGACATTTTAAGTGCCAGTGTTTTCAGGATGAATATATATATATGAGATCTCCTTGATGGATTAGGTAAGCTCTTGCCAACTTACCGTGGTAGTTTCTCCTTAAACTTTCCTAGTCTTCCTGCTCTTTGAGAATGTGCCCATCCTGAAGCCAATGATAACAAAAGACTGATTTGTACCAAGTAAACACGTGTGTCCTGGCTTTGTTTTCTAACAGCAGTCAGAAACGGAGACGGTTCATCTGTTTATCCCAGCCCTGTCCGTGGGCGCCATCATCGGCAAGCAGGGCCAGCACATCAAACAGCTTTCCCGCTTTGCGGGAGCTTCGATTAAGGTACTGTCCCACCAGCTGTGGCTCTCCTGGTTCCTTATGTAACACGCAGAACATCAATCTACTTGCCACTTTATGCATCGAATTGAATGTGGAAGACTGTATTAGGGTTACATAAGGGTACGACAGAAAATCCCAAACGCCAGGTAAGTTAACTTCTCTCCAGAAAAGGTGGCCTGGTAGTGAGCAATCCAGGGCCAGAAGGTGGCCCTGCCCCACCATGGAGCTCATCTTCTCTGGGCCTTGTCCCCTCATGGTCCCAGGTGACACTGTCCAGTGCTCTAACCATCAGGCCTGTTGTCCAGCCAGTAGGAAAGGAGAGCACAACAGAGAGCCTTTCTCTAAGGGAGTTCCCTGTTAGCTGCTAAAGGATATTCCTGCCTACATCCATTGCTCAGAACTTGGCCAGGCAAAGCTGAAGGGGGCAGCAAGGGAGTACAGTCTGTGTGTAGTCAGCTAAGCATTTATGATTGCAGAAGACAGGATAACAAATATCGGAGGACAGTTAATGGTGTCTGCCATGATAGAGGATTGTGTGAACTGAAGATTCTGGATTTTGCTGTGCTGAGGCAATGTAATATTGAAAATATGGGTTGTTTTGTTTTAAGGAAAAGACCGGTTGACAAAGACTTGATATATTAATAACTTTCTGTAGGAAAACATTGATCTATCAGGAGTTTTATTTTGGTTTTTATAAACTTATTTTAAAAAGATACTATTTAAAAAAAACATAAGTACATTTACCATACAGCCCATAAATCCCACTCCTGGGCATTTATCCAAGAGAAATTAAAACTTAGGTTAACACGTAACCTGCACTCAAATGTTTGTAGCATCTTTACTGATAAATGTCCCCAAATAAGAAGAAAGTAAATGTTCTTCAACTGGTGAATGGATAACTTGTAGTTCATCTATACAATAAATATGACTGAGAAAAAGGAACCAACTATTGACAGATACAACTTGGGAGAAATCTCATGTATTATGCCAAGAGAAAGAAGTCAGAGGCCATATACTGTGTGACTCCATCTATATGGTAAGTCTGAAAAAGGCAGAACTGTAGGGATGGAGAAGAAATCAGCAGTTGCCAGGAGTTGGAGATGGGGACAGGGTTGAAGATGAGGCAGCACAAGGACGCTGGGAAGGGCGGTGGGTCTGTCCTGCATTTTGATTGTGGTGGTTGTTACCTGATTATGCATTTGTCATCTCATAGAACTAGACATCAAAATAGTGAATTCTACTGTATGTAAACTAAATAATTAAAAATCAAAACACAGAAATAGCCCTCATACATTCTTGGAGCAAAGGTTTCAAAATATGTAAACAGGAAATCCAGCCAAAATAAATAAATTAGTAGAGGAAAAAACACAGTGAAAGATCCAGGGGTGAACTGGCTTGACTCGCCTGCCAGTTTCCTGACTAATGAGCTAAAAATAAGTCTTTGACATATGCACAGTGTACACTAAAAAGAGCTTAGTACGTCCTTTCTGGAAAAACGTCAAACGAACATTTCATAGACAGGAATTGGGTATTAGAGTCTCCGTTTTTATTCTTTATGGCTTTCTCAAAGGTTTTCTAATGAGGTTGAAAAATGTTTTTTTCAGAAAGTCTGAAACTGCATAATCTGAAAGGCCTACTGCCACCCTTCATGCTTTGATGTGTGTAGGTTTTCATCTGTGTATGTTACTTTATTAGGCATATATTATTTACTGGGTTTCGCCAAACCATAATCATTCATGTTCACTTATTTGACATTTAGAGTATTTCTAATTTTCGTGCATAGAGTGTGTAGTGACAAAATTCTTTCAGAATTCTTGTGGATAGCCTTATTTCTTTAACATAAGGTGACAGCAGTAGAACTGGTAGGTCTAAGAGCATGTGCTTTTTTCAGGCCTTTGAGAGGTCATGTCCTTTTATGATCCTGCTCTCTGTGTGAATGCCCTTGACCCAGCCCTCTGTCACCAATATTGGTAAATATATTTTTAAAGAAAACTAGCTAGAAAGCTGGAGAATGATATCCTCTTCCCAGGATAATCCTAAGAGCTTGGGCTAAAAACAAGTAATTATTTGCTCATCTTATAGACTCAGAATTACCCAGTGTTCAGCATAATGTAGGAAAATTACCCATTTGGCTTTAGATAACAAATTGTTAGCAATTTTTTCTGTTTTTCCCCCCTCATCCTTTATGTGGTGGTAATACCTTTTTTTCCCTTTTGAACCAACTTGTACCAGTGGGTTCCCCAAGCCCTCAGACTGTGATTCCTGGGGATGCTGGCTTCTTCTCCCAGCAACAATTTCTGCACCACTTCCCCAGTTCAGGGTTTTGAAAGATTTCATATACTCTGTCAAAATAGCAAAGTCTGAGTTTGCTTTTCCTCCTGCTCAATTAGCGTTAGTTTATTTCATATGTCACTTGAAAAAGCATACTTTGGGGGGAGTTTACTAATATTCTTAGATTTGTCAACTTAGCAAAAAATGTATAAGAACCACTTAAATAAATCAAGAGTTTTCTTTCTAAATTCTATATAAAGGGCTCAGCAATCTAGGTGGTATTCAAAAGCAGTGCCCTTAGCCACAAAAGAAGAAAAGATCATGTGGGGCAGTAGCCTTGGAACTCGGAGGTGGAGTCTTCCAGGGAGTGTTGCACACATAGGAAGTCCAGGGGGTTCTGATGCAGTGGGCCCAGACCATGCTTTGAGTACCGCTGGTGCAGTGAACTGGGCAGCAGAGGCAGACCCAGCTCTCCCTCCAGCTCTGCTAGGTGTGAGCAGGGGCCAGGCAACCTGGCGTCTCCAGCCTTCCACTCCCCCATCTGTAAAGTGGAGGTGACACTCCATGGGAATGTGGCGAGGACTGGCTGAGAGACCATGTGTGGAGTTTTCTGGTCAAGCCAGGCGCAGTGTAAGTCCACGGGGTATGGCAGGAGCCCTGACTGACCGACCTGCAGGAATTGCTGCCGCTCCATAATTTCCTTCCAGAAGGCCTTTTGTGCTCATTTCTGCCAGCCATGTGCAAACGCCAAGCTGGCTGGCCTGAAATTTCCCTCAGTGACACCTGAAAGTGTCGTAACTGTGGTGGATGGTCTGTTACAGATCGCTCCAGCTGAAGCACCAGATGCTAAAGTGAGGATGGTGATTATCACTGGCCCCCCCGAGGCTCAGTTCAAGGTATGTGCTCTAGAGAGTACACAGGGAACAAATGCGTGTGAAGAACAGTGCTGCCTTTCCTGGAGCTCTGGAACCCGACTTCTCCCTTAAGGACTTCTCCCTTAAGTACGCCTGATACTCAGGAGAAGAATCAGTGGAAATTAACACCTAAGAGCAGAGTAGAACCAACCTCAAGGTTACAAAGATATGCCAAAAGCCTTTAATTCTGAGAATTCTGTAATGGTCGTTGGGGTTACCTGTCTCCCAGAAGTGGACTTGCTCCATGCCTTGTTATCATATGTGAAGGCGAGAACTCAAGGCTGAAAGGTACAAACCTGCCTAGTTAATGTGCCTTGGAAACTTGTTCCAAGATTTTCCCCTCCTGTCCCTGAGATGCCCTGACAGTGAATTAAAATGCCCCCCTTTTCCTCTTTCCCCAGATTACCTAATCTTTGGGATTTTAGAAGTAGAGGTGGCAGGCGCTCTTGTAGCATTTGTCCTGGTGTGAACCACTGCACGTATCTTTCGGGGTTTGAGGGCTTTTGGGGCTAAAATGCCTCCCACGGTATCCTGAGAGTTGACGTAGCAGAGTGACAAAGAGCAGGGACTTGGCAGCCAGGCTGCTGATTCGAATCCCAGCTCCACCACCTACCCTGTGTGACCTTGGGGGCAAGTTGCTTACCTTTTTCTGACTAGTTCCTCACCTATAAAATGGGGATAAGAGCATCCACATCCTAAGGTAGCTGTAAGGTTTAAACAATATACAAAATACTTGAAATAATGCCTAACACGTAAGTACAAAGTTAGAATCCTCGTGATAGTCAGCAGACTCTGGGTGAATCTCACCAGGGTGTTGACAAATTTCAGATGCAAGCCTTTTAGTGTGGCTTCTCCTGTCAAATGCAGCATGATGTCTTGTTCATCTTAGATAAAAGCAACTGTTGAATTCCATTATTACTAATTCATCTAAAACCTGTATCTTGGTCCCACCTGCCATTTGGCAGCTGTGTGGGAGGACAACTACTTACCCCTACTTAGCTCTAAAATGGGGCTGATAACAGTGCCTGCCTCTCTCCCCACCCCCACTCCCCTTTTAAAACCATCACATCTTTTCACTAAAAATCCCAAACTGCTTTCACTTCATTGACAAGAGGAATAGGAAAAAACAAAGGAGGTGCTTTGAGATGTTGGCTTAGTTGGTCAGGCTCACAATCGCTTTAAGAAATGTAAACATGGCAGGGCACAGTTGCTCACGCCTGTAATCCCAGCACTTTGGGAGGCCAAGGCGAGAGGATTACCTGAGCCCAGGGGTTCAAGACCAGCCTGGACAACTTGGTGAGATCTTGTCTCTACAATAAATAAAGAAAAATTAGCCAGGCATGGTGACGCACACCTATAGTCCCAGCTTCTAGAAAGGCTGAGGCAGAAGGATCGCCTGAGCCCAGCGGCTGTGGTGGCTGTGATTGTGCCATTGCACTCCAGCCTGGGTGACAGAGTGAGACTCTGACTCAAAATAAAAAATATTCCTTCACAGCAGCCTTGTGGGCCAGGCCCTTCAAGTCAACTCAGAAATGTTGAAAATGGTTTCTTATCCTGACCTTTCAGGGTCAGTCACTTTTAGTTGGAAATCTTAAAAAAGATAATCATGAATTATTGCATGTTTCTCCTTGATGCAGCTTTTACTCGTTTATAACTGGAATTATAAAACTTGTCTTGCAAGTCCTGTAATGCTTGTATGAGAGGAAATGCAAAGCTATTTCCCTGTGTTGTCTAATGTCCATGTTTTATAGTTATCTTAAATGCAACATTTAAGAGAAGCTGTCATTGTTACATTTCATGTGTGATGGGTGTTAATTCTGAATGAATGTTTTACTTTAGAGATGTAAGGAATGGTAAGTCCCTTCCCCATGTTTTTTCTTACGAATTCAAGAGCTTCCGTTTTGGAGGACAGTGTGTATCTCTGGTGTCCTTTGTGTTAACATCTCCATCAGTGGCCTGAGACATAAGGATGAATGGAATATAGGTTATCACGATGAATTTTGGTTTTTTGGTAATTCCCTAAAATGAACTTAACATTTCTCTACCAATGAAAATGTGCTGGGTACCTTTGTTTCTGTGGTTTGCCCTGGCAGCTTGTCATATTAGAACCCCTCTCAGGCTGCTTTTTCCTTTGGTATATACCAGAGCAAACTAATGGTTGTACCTCATAGAAGAGGTTTCTTGTATATGATGACTTCTAGTTGTATGCAGTAGAAGATAGAATGTGCTGGCTACAGATACTAGAAGACATATTGGAAGTTACCTTGATTTTGTAGCCTCCATTTAAAGGAAAAACCACCTAAGGTTAAGAAACACGTTTGAAGAGAACATATTTGTCTCCGCAGGCTCCTAGCTAGGCCGTTTAGATGTGCATTTGGCTTTTGGTGAGCCTGACTCTGCTGGCTCTGTAGTTCTTAGTCTCTTTTGCTCAAGAAAAATGCAATTATCACAGAAACAAAGAACAGAGTACCACGTGTTCTCACTTATAAGCGGACCCTGAACATTTACCATAATGCTATAAGAAAGGGATTGGTAGTAGTGGGATACTGTTGGGGGGACAACATCCATAAGGGTACCTGATCTCAAACCATGCAAAGCGGGGACCAGAGGCAGGCCCAAGCTTTACCTGCACAATGTCCACTTGTTATATCCAATCCTGAAATGTACCCACACGTCTTTAAAATAAAGTATATATCAGGCATCAACAAAGAAAAATGCAATTTATTTCTCATGGCCAACATGAGAGGCTTTACTTTTCAGGACTGGAGTGTGAATGACCACTTGCACACAATTACTTTAGTGAGGCTCACTATTCATGGCCTTCATTTTTGTCAGAAGAATATGGCTTATCCTTCTTTCACCAACTGTTCCATTGCTCCCATGATGGGCAGTGGTTACTGTCAAGCTTTCAGAATTCCTGATGTCCCTCTCACATGCCATCTTCAGCAGTCTGTGAAACGCACATGTATCACTGCAAAGGACTATTCCAGATGGATTGGGGCCATCTGAAAGTTACTTGACCTTCTGCGTTCCAAGCGTGAATGACACTGACAGGCTGTGTTCTCATCTGTAGGCTCAGGGAAGAATTTATGGAAAAATTAAAGAAGAAAACTTTGTTAGCCCTAAAGAAGAGGTGAAACTTGAAGCTCATATCCGAGTGCCGTCCTTTGCTGCTGGCAGAGTTATTGGAAAAGGAGGCAAAACGGCAAGTACATCAGCAAAACCTGTGCAGTGGTATGAAAGGGAAAGCGTTGAAAGGTACTTAGGAGTTCCAAGTCCCTGACTTTTGGCTAATGTAGAAAAAGCAGGAGCGTCTTGAGCAAGGTTTGGAGAAGATGGCCTTTGGTTCTCGTGTTGGCACTGGGTGTTGGTGTCAGCTCCTAGGATCACTTTGTGGGAGAGGACTGTCCCATCTTAATGTAAAGGACATCTAGCGTTCTCTTGACGTGACTTTAACTTTTTATTTTATAAAAGCTTAATGATATGAATGGAAAAGTTGAAAAATTTTCGTCTATAACTTGTTACTTTTTTAACTGAAAAAAGTCAGCAATTTCCAGTCTTTCTCTAATACATATAGCTTCTAAAGTCATTTTCAAAGCATTTTGAGGTGATTGCACATACACTTTACAATCAGATTCTGAATCAGAAATTGAATCTCATTTTGCCATTCACTTGTGTAACTAGGCAAATAAGTTTCTTTGGATGAGGCTTAGTTTTTAATTATTTTGAAATGGGGATAATGTTAGTAATCTTATAGAATTACTACTGGATTACATGAAACCTGTAAAGCCGTAGCTCAGTGGTGCACAGTTAAGTGCTCAGGAAATGTTGGTTTTTAAAAACTCCACTTAATGTGATTCATGTTTCTCTCTTTTAGGTGAATGAGCTCCAGAATTTGTCAAGTGCAGAAGTCGTTGTCCCTCGTGACCAGACACCTGATGAGAATGACCAAGTGGTTGTCAAAATAACTGGTCACTTCTATGCTTGCCAGGCAAGTGGGCTCTAACAAGATAAACTTCTGCATCTTTCTTGTGGGTGCGCTTACCACATACAAATGTCTAAGGTTGTTGATGCTTGAGACTTTAATCTCCCTTTTAGCTGGTGATTTCAGAGATCACTGAAAACTGACTAGTATGTATCGTTAAAATTCAGATGTATTTTTATTTGAAGTTGTTGAAGATAGAGGAGGAAAATAACTTGTAGTAACTTCTGATCAGGTAGAATTTTCAAAGCTGTGTTCTTTTTCAGGTTGCCCAGAGAAAAATTCAGGAAATTCTGACTCAGGTAAAGCAGCATCAACAGCAGAAAGCTCTGCAAAGTGGACCACCTCAGTCAAGGCGGAAGTAAAGGCTCAGGAAACAGCCCACCACAGAGGCAGATGCCAAACCAAAGACAGATTGCTTAACCAACAGACGGGCCGACCCCCATCCAGACCACATGCACAAGTTTTTACCTAGCCAGTTGTTTCTGAGGACCAGGCAACTTTTGAACTCCTGTCTCTGTGAGAATGTATACTTTATGCTCTCTGAAATGTATGACACCCAGCTTTAAAAAAATGAGGGGGGAGGGAGGGAAAGAGAGGAGCTCTGCACTTCCCTTTGTTGGAGTCTCACAGCATAACAATTCCAATTTTTCTTAATAGTCCCCCATAACGCCAGAAATTGGTTAACTGATACATTCACTAAATTCATCAAATAAATAGATTGCTCCTAAATCCAATTGTTAAAATTGGATCAGAATGATCACAGGAACAAAATGTTAAGCCATTAGCATAGAAAAACTGTTCTCAGTTTTATCATTATCTAACACTAACATGAATAACCTAAGGGAAGTGCTCAATGGTGTTGGCAGGGGTATTAAACGTGCATTTTTACTCAACTACCTCAGGTATTCAGTAATACAATGAAAAGCAAAATTGTTCCTTTTTTGAAAATTTTATATGCTTTATAATGATAGAAGTCCAACCATTTTTTAAAAAATAAATTTAAAAATTTACAGCTAACAGGCAAATAATTGAGAAAGATTTTTACTTCTGACTGGTGATAGTAAAGCTGGAAAATTAATTTCAGGTTTTTTGAGGCTTTTGACACAGTTACTCGTTGGAAAAATCCAATAAATGTTCAAAAGTATGGAGCAGTGCCTATATTTGGAGAGCAGCAATCCCATTTATTCTTTTGTTTATCATTGGGAAGGTTTTGATGGTACTAACAGAGCAAAGTGGTGGCAGGAGGTACTGGAACGTCTGGTTTAAATGGCTTCAGGAGACTTCCGTTTTGTTTAGCTACACAATTAAGCGCATAAACGCTTTGTGCTTTTGACTATCACTACTTAAAGTACATCAGTGAAGAGATGCAGGACTTTAAGATGATTGGCAAAAAGCAAGCTTCAGCTTATCTTATAGGCTGCTCAGTTTGCCAAGACACTGCAGAACAGTTGGTCTCCACTTTGAGCAGACTTCAAACTAAACACTTTATGAAGACCAATGGGACAGTCAGACATGGTGTGACAGCGCTTAAAGGCAACAAAAGACTACATCTTCATGTGCCCGGCACTGTCTTGATCCTCAGTAAGCTGTTGTGAAGATTTTAAAGCAATGAGAAATAAAAAAATTAAACTCCACCTAAAATATCACATAAAATGTAGCAAGATTTCCATATACTCTGCAGCCAGTTATTTGAAAATAAGGCAAAAGGTAGAGGATACAAGAAAACAGGTTTTGGAATATAATTTGAATGACTGTGAAAACTTTTATATAACCTTCGATACTGAACTTGTCTGCCCATTCCTTATCTTGATGGCAAAGCCCAGGATGTACAATTATGTTGGGTGTGGGTGGTCTCCACGGCCACGCTGCTCTCTGAATTGTTTTTGTGTTTTGTTCATAAGATGATTGCAGTCATATTACACTGATCTGAAGGGCATGTATAACCCCTTAAAAATCACTTTGCCTCATTGATATTTCAAGATGAATTTCTATACAGACTAGATACATTTTTTTCTGAAGGTCAGCATATCAATTAGACATTTTGAAAATGATTTGAAATGTTTTCCTAAATATTTTCAGAAAACCATTTATTTTGTAGTTTTAGCCAAAAATTTTAAAAAGTGCCCTTTTTGTCACTGGATTCACCTAGTAGTCATGATTTTTTTTCCGTTACAATGAATTAAAATTGCTAAAGAGTCATGGACTGGCTTTCTGGTTGGATTTCAGGTGAGATGTGTGTAAGGCCAGAACTCTTCCTCAATATTGATCTTTTGCCAATGTTTGATTTTTTTTTTTTTAAATACAGATAGGTGCTGCATTTATATTCTGCTGGTTTAAATTCTGTCATATTTCACTTCTAGCCTTTTAGTATGGCAAATCGTATTTTACTTTCACTTAAGCATTGGTAATTTGGAGTATCTGGTACTAGCTAAGAAATAATTCTGTAATTGAGTTTTGTACTCACCGTATATGGATCATTCCTCATCTATAATGTGCCCCAAACGCAGCTTCATTTTCAGATACCTTGATGCAGAATAAAATATTTCATTTTTCATCATTTAGGTGCAGCTTGCTGTGTTGGTATGTTTTTTTGGTTTTCAAATGAAAGTGAATGTTCTGAATTTGAGTTTTGCAGACTCTTAGATTTTTTTTTGGTAACGCTATGTCAGTGTCATAACAAGCACCAGTACTTACTGGTAAATTAAGCTCCTCTATCCATGGTACTTGATGTGAGCCTTGATAATACTATTGCATGTGAACTAAGAACTATAGGTTTATAGTTCTTCCTTATACTTTACATTTGCTTTATTTGGTCATTTAGAATATTCCTAAAGGGTTCAAATGTCTTCCTAGAAGAATATTATCACCTCAAAAAGTAATCAGGACTAGTTGGGGTAATTTTTTTTGTTTGTTTTGTTTTTTTGAGCTGGAGTCTCACTCTGTTGCCCAGACTGGAGTGCAGTGGCATGCTCCCAGCCACCGCAGCCTCGACCTGCTGGGCTCTGGCGATCCTTCCGCCCCAGCCTTCCAAGTAGCTGGAACTACAGGCACGCGCTACCACGCCCAGCTAATTTTTTGAATTATTGTAGAGATGAGGTCTCGCCAAGTTGCCCAGGCAGGTCTCAAACCCGCGGGCTCAGGCAATCCACTCACCTCAGCCTCCCAAAGCGCGGGATTACAGGCTGAGCCACCGAGCCCGGCTGTAATTTTTTTTTTAATTTGAATTTTGGCCATTCCATTAAACAGTAAGATTTACGTTTAAGGAAGATTAATAAAAATCTGAGCATAGCTCACGTAATCACAGAAGCCAGTACTAGCTCCAGGAAATCCTGATGGAATTTCTGGGACAGAGGCAACATATACGAGTTTAGGCTTGAATGCACTGATTCTTGGTGTAAGTATTAGCACATTTATCTACAGTCTCTGTATGTCAGTCAGCAGAAGTGCCCACGAGATAGAGAAGACTTATTCTAACAGCAACCTAAGCAAGGAGATGGGATTTGGAAGCTGTATCTTCCAAGAAGTGATTCAATCTAAAGCTGGTGTGACTAAAACAGTTCACAAAATTTTATTCACATTTGAACTCCACTGGAGTCAGAGATGAAGTGTCATCTTCTATCCCAAGGATGAAGTCTTCAGGTAGTGTCTCAGGTGCTATCTGAGCTAACTGGTCATCATAAGAACGTAGGGTCCATAATTTCTCCAATTCATAGATTTCTCTGGTTTCTGGAAGCATCAAGTGAATCACCATGCTGCCTATCAGGGACAGATAAGAATTACAATGAAGAAACAGTTCATTTACTTTTATTCTTGTTATCTCACAACCCTCTGAGGCTAGTGTAAAGCTAGTAACTACAGCAATGGTTCTCAAAGCATGGTTCCCAGATGAGCATCACCTGGGAACTTTGTAAAAATGCAAACTGTGGACCCCGTTCCAGCCAAGTACCACAAAAGTGATGCTGTGCCCTTTCTTGGTGCATGATATAAGAGGTACATGGCATCAGTATGTCACATTATGGCGTGTTAACTTTATCCAAGTGACTAACGGTGGTTTGTCAGGTTTCTCTTGGGAGACAGTTCTCCATGGGCATCACATTGCTGCACATCCTGTATGTAAAGCCCTGACTGCCTTTTGTCCTGGACTATCCTTCCAAGAATGTCTGTATAGTGAATAGTCTTATCAGAAAGATACTATCTCCTTCCAGAGCAAAGGGCAGCTCTGCTTAAAGCAGCATTTCTCAATTCAGGACAATGCTGGCAATGTATAGGAACATTTTTGTCACAAAATCAAAATGGGGAGGAGCCCCATTTTACTGTAAAATATCTGAAAAGAGACACTCCTCCCCACAACAAAATTACCTGGTGCAAAATGTGAACAGTGACAAAGTTGAGAAACTTGGTGTGTCTCATCAGAGCAATAGCAGGCCTGCTTCTTCCCAATTATAAAAGACACAGACACCTAATCTGAGTTGTTCTCTCACAGTTGTTTGTGTTGGTGTCATCTGGCCCTTGTGTTGCCCTATGGATCTAGGACTCAGGAAAACAGTGCAAAATTGATGCCAGCAACAACTACTGCTTTGATTAACAAACTGCCCTTTGTCTCTAATTCTGGAATCATCTTGTGATTTTTACCAGTAACCATGAATCTAGCAGGATAACTTGTTAGCCTGCAAGTAGGATACAATCTCAGACCCCTCACAGTTCTTGACATACAGTTACTGTCTTCCCCTTTATAATGAGTATCTTATTGGGAAATGCTTCGAAACTATGTGCACATCAATACCCCAACTTCGTAGATCTTTTCAAAATTCCAGCCCTCTGCTTTTGTCATCCTCTGGTGTGTTTATGGCTGAGGTCACATGCACCCCAGTTCCCAAACCTTCCTCTACCGCCACTAGGGCATCTCTCCCGCCTCTACTGTTATTCATCCTTTTCACCATCTTTTTGATCTGTGTGTCTAGTTACATATACACCATTATTGTATATGTCTTCCTCCAGGAGTGCATTAGAGTACTTTGGTTAGGTGAAAATTTCACATGTAAGACCACCTGCATTATAAAATAAGATTCTTGTTACTTTAAGCAAATTCAAAAATCTTGCAAGATTAGTATAATACCATTATGTAAGTATAAAATATGACAACTTACCAAAATCCACACATAGCCAGTCATCAGTGTCCTTCCCTTCAATCTTAACGTGAGGATCGCTTTTACATTTTAGATATTTGTACTGAAAAAAAGCCAGGTTGTTAAATAAAGGGAGAGAGGAGGGGGAAAGTCTGTTCTTGCTAAGGGTTTGGGGGTGTTCTTCTTGGTTTTAAGTTAGGAACTAGCTTACTCATTCCTCATAGCTGTACTTGCCCCATGTTAATAACTTAGGGAAGCCATTTCCCCCCTCTTCCCCCTCTAAATCCTAGCCACTTCCTATACCTCTCCTGAATCCTGCCCAAACCTTTCTGAGAGGGCCACCCCACACATTTACCTAGGTGGAAAGACCTAAGCTCACTCAACACTTGGGCCCCACCTACATCGATGCTCGTGTTCATCCCAGCTTTCCCTTCACTCTCAGAGACAGCAGACACCATGGTCCTGTTTAAAGCTAGGTCTTCTCGGTGCTACCAATTTCATCTCATCTACCTTCATGACATGTTAATGGTACTTCCTCATCCCATGTGTCTATTCCTAATATCCTATAAATGGTCTCAGTTATTCTGTTAAAACCAACAGATAAGGCCAGACACAGTGGCTCATGCCTATAATCCCGGCACTTTGGGAGGCCAAGGTGAGAGGACTGCCTGAGGCCATGAGTTCGAGACCAGCCTGGACAACTTGGTGAAACCTCATCTCTACAATAAGTCAAAAAATTAGCCAGGCATGGTGGCACATGCCTGTAGTGCCAGCTACTTGGAAGGCTGAGGCGGAAGGATTGCCTGAGCCCAGCAGGCTGAGGCTGTGGTGGCCGTGAGGGTGCCACTTGCTGCCCTCCAGCCTGGGCGAAAGAATGAGACTCCAGATCAAAAAAACAAACAAAAAGACCCAACAGATATACTAACATAAGATAGACAAGACAGCCATTAAGTCAAAAGCGTACAAGAGATGAAGGACACACACACATGCCAAACATCAAAGCTCCCAATGTATGGAAGCACACTGACAGAACTGAAGGGGAAAAACAGCAACACAAGACTTCAAAAACCCCAATTTCAACAACGGATAGAACAACTTGAAGATCAATAATGAAAGAGAACTTGAACAACACTAATAGACCAATTGGAACTAAGAGACATTGAACATACCCAACAACAGCAAAATACACATTTTCCTCAAGTGCATATGAAATTCTCTCCAGGATGGATGATATATTAGGCCACAGAAACTATCTCAAGACAAATGAAAATTTAAAACATGCCAGCACTTATGGGGTACAGCAAACGCAATGGGTAAGAGGAAAATTTACAAAAGCTCCTGAAAGTAACATAACCTACCATACTAAGTCATGAAGAAATACAAAGTCTGAAAAGACCTAGTAAGGAGACTAAATAGTAATCAAAATTTTCCCAAAAAAGAAAAGCCCTAGACCAGATAACTTCACTGGTAAGTTCTACCAAATATTTAAATGAGAATGCTAATTCTTCTCAAACTCTCCCCAAAAATTAAAGAGAAGGAAACACTTCCTAACTCATTTCATTCAGCATTGCCCTAATACAAAGACACACTACTAGGAAACTACAAACAAATATCCTCAATGAACATCTGGTACAAAAATCCTCAATAGAATACTAGCAAACCAAATTCAGCACCATATTAAAAGGATTATACACCATGACCAAGTGGGATTTATTCCTGGAATGCAAGGATGGCTCAGCATGAAACCTGATCAATGTAATACAACATTAACAGAATGAAGAGAAAAAAATCGGCTGGGCTCAGTGGCTCAGCCTGTAATCCCAGCACTTTGGGAGCCCGCAGGTTCGAGAAAAAAAATCTACATTATCATTTGAATTGATAGAGAAAGAGCATCTGGCAAAATTCAACATCCTTTCATAATAAAAACACTGAAAAAATTAGGAATGAAAATAAATTACCTCAACGTAATAAAGGCCATATATGAAAAGCACACAGCCAACCCAATGGTAAAAGATTAAAAGCTTACCCTCTAAGATCAAGACAAGGATGTCTGCTTTTGCTACTTCTATTCAACATAACTGCAAGTTCTAGTGGGGGCAGTTAGGAAAGAAAAGAAATAAAAGGCATTCAAATTGGAAAGGAAGAAGTAAAATTATCTTTGCTTAAAAACGATACAGTCTCACATGTAGAAGTTACCTTGTCTCAAAACAAAAAAATCAGTTGTATTTCTGCACATTAACAACGAGAAGCCTGAAAAGGAAATTAAGAAGATAATTCCATTCATGATACCATAAAAAAGAATAAGTTCTTAGGAATAATCTTAACCACAGGGGCAAAAGACATTTATGGCCGGGTTCAGTGGCCCAGCCTGTAATCCCAGCACTCCGGGAGGCCAAGGTGAGTGGATTACCTGAGCCCGCAGGTTTAAGAACAGCCTGGGCAACTTGGCGAGCCCTCGTCTCTATAATAAACCAAAAGTTAGCCAGGTGTGGTAGCGCACGTCTGTAGTTCTGGCTACCTGGAAGGCTGGGGCAGAAGGATCGCCAGAACCCAACAGGTCAATGCTGCGGTGGCCGTGAGTGGCCACTGCACTCCAGCCTCCTGGGAGATGGAGTAAGACCCAAACTCAAAAAAAGCAGGAAATAAAAGCGTTAGGTAGGATGTGGAGAAACTGCAACCTTTTTGCACTGCTGTAAGGAATGCAAAATTATGTAGCCACTATGTAAGACAGTATGGTAGCTCCTCAAAAAATTAAAAACATTCAGCTTTGTGCCAGGCTGGATGAACAGAAAAAAAAAAAGAATTAACAATCACCATATGATCCAGCAATTCTATTTCTGGGGACATACCAAATATAATTAAAAGCAGAGACATAAACAGTATTTCTACACTCTTATTTACAGCAGTATTATTCACAATAGCAAAAAGGTAGAAGCAATCCAAGTGGGATGAATCCAGTGGGATGAATGGATAAACAAAATGTGGTATACACATAAGACAATATTATTTGGTCTTAAGAAACAAGGAAATTCTGGCTCATGCTACAATGGATGAACTCTGAAGACATTATGCTAAGTGATATAAACCAATCACAAAAAGATAAATACTGTATGATTCTATCTACATGAAGTACTGAAGAATAGTCAAATTCAGAGAAAGCATGGTAGTTGAGGAAGGGGAATTAGGAAGTTACTGTTTCATGTGTACAGTTTCAGTTTTGCAAGGTGAAAAAAGTTCTGCAGATAGATGGCATAAAGTAATGATTGCACATCAATATGAATGTACTTAAAGCCACTGAAATGGTTAAATGATAGGATTTCCATTACATTTTTTTTTACCACAAACAACAACAAAACTTCCTTGACCTTGCATTTCTCTTTTCTCACTTAAAATCTGTATAAAAGCAATTTCTGAATATCACATGTTCTCACTCATAAGCGGACCTTGAACAATTATCGTAATATTGTAAGAAAAGGGTTGGCAGTAGTGGGACTCTGCTGGGGGGTGGGGGTGCACACCTCATCAACAAGGGTACCTGCATAATGAACATTTGTGCACCTAACCCTGAATTGTACCCCACATCTTTCAAATTAAAAATTTTTTAAAAATGATCTCTCAAGCCAGGCTTGGTGGCTCAGCCTGTAATCCCGCGCCTTTGGGAGGCTGAGGTGAGTGGATTGCCTGAGCCCGCGGGTTCGAGACCCGCCTGGGCAAGTGAGACCTCATCTCTACAATAAATCAAAAAATTAGCAGGGCGAGGTAGCGCGTGCCTGTAGTTCCGGCTACTCGGAAGGCTGAGGCGGAAGGATCGCCGGAGCCCAGCAGGTCGAGGCTGCGGTGGCCGGGAGCGGCCACTGCACTCCAGTCTGGGCGACAGAGTGAGACTCCAACTCAAAAAAAAA